>JAADWA010000074.1:0-63423 GCA_023335935.1 Pythium phragmiticola
CGCTCCAAGCCATAGCAATGTACTAACTGATTTAGTGCGTTCTCTTATTTCGGGTCACAGTTGCTATTTCTGCGTGGGAAAAGTGGTGTGACCTAAGGCGCTGTGACCCATCTGTGACCCGGAGGGAATTCTTCCTCTTGACTCTCCTCGCCGCGTCTCAATGACGTACCGCGCTGATCCGTCGCCGGCTGAACACCACGACAGCTGCTCAGAGCTTGAGCCACGCACAGCGGCGCGCGCTGCCAGACCATCTCCAGCCGACTACCAAAAGCAACAAAAGTGCAAGGAGTCTGAGCCTATTTAATACCAGCGACTCGGCTACAAACATGAGCGGCTGTTTCCCTGAGTTGTAGTCACCCGCCCAACATCTTGGGCTTCAATACGACCAGCCTGGGAGACCCCAACCGGCCTTGTCGAAGACTCCGTAATCCTAGAAGTAGATTCAATGTATACAGTCCGCCTCTAACCAAAACCAAGCCGAGTGACTTTGAATTGGCCCACTCCAATCTCTCGACCATCCCCACCTAAGAGTAGCCTTCTAATGATGATGATGATGATGATGATGATGATGATGATGAACTGAGTACCATTGAGCTGCTCTTTTAGAGTTCTACAGCCGCACTGGGTATTCTACTGGACCTCAAGTCTAGTGAAGTGGTGGGCTTGCCATTGGGCGAAGTCGGATCCGAGGAGGTGCACTAGGGACGAGATATAGGGCCACACTGAGGAGTATTAACTCAACTCAATGTGACCCTAGAAACTTCACCAGTAGTGAGTCCCCGGTTCGCCAGACCGTATCTCCGTGAAACCTTAAGCAGAGAGAGAGAGTAGCCTTCTCCCGTCCATTGGCCGGTCTCTTAGTCCGCGCAGGGCCTCGCAGTCAGTTAATGGAACATTCATATGATTAATTTGTATTGGTCCCATCACTCTTAGGTTTCTTCCGTACCTGTCCCACAAGCCACATCGTCCACACCCTTCACTCCTGCAACTCCTACAACTGGCAAACGGCGAAATGCTGACCGAGACCGAGGCGTTTGCGCTGCTCGAGCAGCACTGCCGCTCATTGGGGGACATGTACTGTCCGCCGCGCTGGGTCGGCGTGGACTATCGCCACCGCTCTGACTGGCTCGACGTTGCGCGTTTCCACGTGGACCTGGTCGCTCGCGCGGCAAGCGTTCAGTCCAAGAGTTGGCAAGAGGCTGCCTTCCCTTGGCTTAGCGGGCAAGAGATTGGTGCACGTCTGCGACTGGCATTGAGTGTGGCGTAGGCCGTGAGCTGCTGTCGTGGGTTCGAGCCAGCGATGAACCAGCGCTTTTGGCGGCGCGTCGCTGGGACGCTGTGGCAGCAGGATGAGTACCACCTGCCGATGGACCCGTTGGCTTCTCGCCTACCGCCTTTGCCCGCGTGGGGGTCGCGTGGGAGGCCCGCTCGATTGCTGACGAAACGTTTTGGCTGGGCTTTTTCCACGGCACGCCCGAATGCGACGCTGCACTGTGCTCGGTGCACGGAATTCTAGGACCCCATTTGTCCATTTGCTCACGACTCCCTCCATTGCAAACCTCGTTGTAGCGCTGCTGCACAAGCGCGATGAGACCGTTGAAGCCGTGGGATGACGGCGAGCTGGACGAGGAAAAGATCCTCACGGAGAGTGTCGTCACACCAGAAGCGTTGAAAATGATTCTGCGTGCAGCGCTCGACCCACTGGCGGAGCCGTGGACTAGTGCCCCCAGACACCTTGGTCTCGTGGTTGAGTACCGTGTCGGCGACAATGGGTACCTGACGCACGAGATGCTGGATCTATTGGCTCAAGTGTCGACGCATTCGCCGACGCAGCTCGCGATCGATCGTCTCACCATTCAACTCGCACCACCGATTCCTCCACGACGCCCCAAGTCGGACCCACGCAGTCGCCGTGCGTTTGTGACGCGGCTACAAGAGCATGGACACGTGCTCCGAAGCATGCTTCTACCCGTGGTCCGTTGCCTCAGCGTCCGCTCGGCGATGCTGTTGGGGTGCAGCCAGAGCGACCACCGACTCGTGGGGGCGGCGATGTCGGCAGTGGCGTGGACCACTCAACCGATCACGGCGTTGTACTGCAGCGACGTGTGCGACCTGTAACAGCCGCTGGACCAACGGCTGCGGCTCGTGTGGCTCTTGTACGCAGTCCACCGTCGCAGTCTTTGTCGCGCCACTGCCGGATCGGTGCCGTTGGCGTTGTCGCTGCTCTCGACTGGCACCATGATTGACGAGCACGAGAGGACGCATTTGGAGAAGCTGCTAGAGGACGGGACGTCGTTGCGAGAGGTCGCCGAGGAAGCGCTGCGCTTGCGGTTTGATGGATACACTAATATCGACAACGACCCGGAAGCACCGCGCCTCGCAGTAAGCTATCTACGCCTTGGGTCGACAGCGCGGCTCACAGTCGGGGCGCGGCTGTATTATGAGCCGGCACGCGTCGTAGACGACTGCTTCGTGGTCACAATACGCGAGAATGGCGGAGAAGAAGAGGTAGACGTGGTCGCAAAAGTGGGTTATGGCGGCGGCGAGTATGTCGGTGTGGCTTATGCGGGCTATGGACTTGTGTGGGCCACGACCGAGTCTGTAACTGTGTGGCGGCTGGATGTCAACACCGAAGACGGTACCAGCTGCCTAGTTTCTTCACTCGCGCTCAGCTTCCAAAGTGCTTATGCTCCGGCTTCAAAGCACATTGAGAGCCTGCTTCTCCACTGCGTCAGTTCGGCGCTTTCACTGCTGGCTTATGAGACGCTCGAGTCACTCGCGATGGACATGGCGG
Organism: Pythium phragmiticola; assembly: GCA_023335935.1. NCBI lineage: Eukaryota > Oomycota > Peronosporomycetes > Pythiales > Pythiaceae > Pythium > Pythium phragmiticola. The sequence continues at coordinate 2,795 of JAADWA010000074.1, forward strand.
TGGTCATGCGCGAGGACGTTGTGCTGATTCTAAAGTGCTGCCCACGCCTCCGATCGCTCATACTTGATCGGTGCGTCGTCGAGACCCTACAGCCGCTTACCGACGCGTATTCGCACGGGTGCGCTGGCGTCACCACTCTCTCGCTGCTGGGTGTGCGTGACTTGCGCTTGCGTGACGCAGTCTTGAACTCTAACTTCAAGAGGCTGGTTGCAACAACAGTGCTGGTCCTTATCGACATCCAGGACCAACTCTAACTTCAAGAGGCTGGTTGCAACAACAGTGCTGGTCCTTATCGACATCCAGGACCAACGCTGCGCCGCGCCGCTCGTGCGCTCGATGGCCAATGCGATGAACACCGCACTCGCGAGGGATCCAGCTCTAGCCGAGTTGGCCTCCTATCGCGACAAGCTCGTGGAGATGAGCACGAACGGCTGTACTGCGGCATCGGCATTCGAGATGCTAGTTGCACGTGCAAACGGCCTATCCTCAATCGCTACCGTAGAACGCTCTGATCGCCTTGTTGACTTTGTGTCCAAGGTCACGAGCCAACTGCGTGTGTCGTTCCCGACCAAGCGAGTCCGGAACCGGCTACAGGCGGATAAAGCCACGATCACCGCCGCTGTTCGCGCTGTCGATATGGCTGTCACGTTGGTGATCAACGAGCCACCGTCGATGCACGTCGAGACGTTCACGCAGTTTTTGAACCGTCTGAGCGCGGTTAATGACCGCTACGCGGCGATGATGAACCGCGTCGGACAGTGAGTACTGTTCGCCTTTCCTTGTTGATTCACGCGATGAGCTCACCAGTCTGTTTCTGGCGTTCGTAGGAGTCGAAATACCCTTGCTCAGTTCCTCTCCAAGGTGGTACCAGCGCCGACGCAAGTGCAAAAGAAAGCGAAGACAAAGGGAGGCAAGAAATAGCAGGATCTGATCCCCAATGGCTACAGTGATCATCACTCTTTGTTGTTTGTATCATGTTAACGTTATGTTCGGAAATTATTGGCGCGCAATACAATAAGTATCCCGGACGCAAGATGGAGGTGTTTGTGCGCATCCTTTCGCGGCTCGAGGAGCCGCTTCTGCAGCGCCATTGCAGCGCCGTGTTGGACGAAGAGCTATGTCATGTGCACACCGCGTTCAACGAGGTGTTGGCGGCGTACGAGCGGCTACAGGAAGTGCGCGTGGCCGTCGCGAGTCTCGAGGCCGGCAGTGTCGACGCGCGTCGATCCGACAGCGTCATGGAGACGGTCGACGCCACGGCGCAGCTGCAGCGCGAGCTCACACAGCGAATGCAGATTGTGGAGCGCGCGCTGCGGTCACACGCGGTGATGAGTAAATCTGAGCCAGTGAAGACGACGACGGTCTCGCTCACACGAAAACGCCAGAAAGAAGACATCGGTGAAGACGCGGCTCGGGAGGACGAGACCGAAGAGAAGCCGTACAAGCATGCCAAGGTCGCTGAGGCCATCGCTAGCAAGGCACCGTCCTCGACGGACGACTCGGGGTCCGGGTCTGAGACCGAGAGCGAGGATGAGACCGTGCCGACGGATCCAGAGAGTTCTGAACCAGCGGCGCCGTCGACTGCCGTGGCGCTGTGGGAAGACCAAGTCCACGACGCCGGCAAGATTGCGCATCGACTGTATTCCGCTAAAATGGCCCCTGCGTTCAAGGAGCTGACGCAACTTGTCGACGCGCTGGCACAAGTGCTTGCGCGGGTACCAGCAGATATCGGAGACCTTCGGGTGGTCGCCAAGGGCCAGTTTAACAACCTCGTGGTGCTCACGGTACGCGTGTTTCGAAGCGGCCAGCGCAACGAGTCGCTCGTGCCGCTTGCTGAGCGCACACTGCAAGCACTGCAGGACGCCATGACGAGAGACGCGGCGCTCCATGGACTGCGCAAGTTCTACGACGAACTCCAGGAGATCAAGCAGCGAATGGAGCAGTACGAGATCACGACGAGCTACACGGACCCCCGAGCACTCGAGCACACGCCGACGCCATGGGAAACCAAGATCGTGGCCGTGTGCGACGTGGCGCGGGCCATGCTGAGCGGGGCTGGACGTCCGAAGGTCGCGGAGGTGACTTCGCTTGTCGCGTCTCTCCATTCGGTCGTCATGAACGTGAAATTTGAGCCAGGTGTGAGCACCCATCGACTGGGAAAATACCACCTCGAGCAACTTCTCAGGCTCACGGTGCGCGTGTTCACCACAATTCGTAAAGACCCAACGTATCTCCAGGCCGCGCAGAAGACGGTTCTCCAGGCCGCACAGAAGGTGGTTCAATCCCTCGAAGGTGCGGCGTCCCGAGCTCCGGTGCTGAGATATCTCCGGTCATACCACGAGAGGTTCTCGGCCGTCGTGCGGAAGATGCAAGCGCGGATAGGCGAGAGTAACCAGCAATCCGCTCCGCTCCAGCGAGCTTTCAACGCGGCCAAGTGGAAGCGTGGCGTCGAAGAGCTCTTCTCGCAACTCGTCGAGCTAGAAGCGGCTTGTGGTCCCCTCACATTCGAGAAACTCCAGTGGGTCTCAAGCTGCGTCTGTGAGATGCTGAGCAAGGCCGCCTCTGCGCCGTCGACCGAGATCAGCGCCATTGCGTCACAGCGCTTTTTCTCGGTTGCTAAGGCGACGACGCGGCTGTTTGGCCGACCAGAAGCACAAGATGCCAAGTACCTACCGCTTCTCAGCCAGACGCTTGAAGCCTTCAAGGGCGTGGGTACGAGCCAACCACGGTTCCACACGCTCGTCTTATGTATGCAAGACCTCCAGCTTGTCCGCACTCGGCTGGAGGCGAGGTCCGCGCCAACGAAGCAAGCTTCCTCTGCAGCATCGGCGACCACGACCACGACCAGAGAGCAGTCGTCGTCAGAGGATTCGATAGTCGTTCGGTTCGATGCGCTCATCTCGGTTGCTGATGAGCTGCTCGCGATGCCGGTCTCGGAACGCAGCAACCGCGTGGGCAACTATGTATTCTCGCTCGTGAAGGAACTCCAGGCGTGCTTTCCAGTTAAGGGGCGACGCAAGGGACGGTCACGCGACACGCTCAGTGCTGTGGCCGACAGCGTTCAGAAGGCCATCGTGCTGGTGCAAGACGAGCCGCGCGGTGGCGTCAACAATTCTTCGTACAAACAGTTTCTCGAGTTGCTGTGTGCGATCGACTCCAGGTATACGAGTTTTAAGCTGCCCATCTCCAGGTACGCTTGCAACATGTGGAGAAGCACGATATTGAGTGGGGTGAGTCTCTTACAGCTCTTGGTATACTGTGATTCATTTGTAGGAGTCGTGATGATCTCTATCTGTATCTGTATCCGGATTCGAGTCCACCTGCGGCGAAGACCGCCAAGGAAAAGAAGCCCACTGAGCCCATGACAGCATCCGCGACGGACGAAGCCGCGCTTCGCGAGCAACTACGAGTCGTGTACTCACGTGTGCAGTCATGGCACCACGATGTGTTCTCGCTCAGAGAGTTTGACGACGTCATGCGTGTCGTGCGCACAGTCATGAGCCACACGAGCAAGACGTGGCGCGTACGGCGAGACCGCACGGTTGCCCAGTGTCTCGAGCTGCTGGCCGAGCGTGCCCTCGCGATCAAGAAGAAAGAGCACCGCGACGGGCGGCTCGCGTCCGTCGCGCAGTGGCAGCAACAAATGGAGCGGCAGCACTGAGCGCTGAATACAGATGTGGACATAGAGTTGGGCTCTGCGAAAGCACACGACACGAGAGATGGATACATCGACCATCATTCTGTTACCTGAGTTCAGCGGATCTGTTCGTGTGGTCTCGACGACGCAACGACCGCGTCGCGAAAAGTCTCTGTTTAATTGCACCAGCAATTGGGTTCATTCATGGGTTGTAGCATAAATACCTGATCCGAGTGACCATGAAATCCCCTCCTTCTTCTGACCACACCATGCCGGCACTCTCCCATGGGCCAGCTGGCGCCGCCTACTAAGTACTCGATCTCCACCAACACGTGAAGTATAGCGTAGCATTCATATGGATTTGCGGACATGTCCGCCGCAAGAAACACCTGTGGTGCGTCGTCAGCGGAACAGCCTTCTCTCTTGCTGTACATAGAGGATCTTCCTCCTTGCTCCGTGGATGTATCCATCCACTCGACGGGTCGGCTCCGTTTTGCTCATTCCGCAATTTCGCGCCTCTCACCTACTTAACGCACTCCCACCTTTTGCCACCTCGTTCACCAATGGTCGTTCGCATCGCGCTACTCTCGGCCGTCGCCTTGGCCGCGTCACTCTGCGTCGTGGACGCGCACTCGTTCCTCGTCAAGCCCGTGGCGCGCGACCAGGGCTACCACGCGGACAGGACCAATACTATGGGCTGTCCCACCAAGAAGAAAGGCAACGTCACGTCGTTCCGAGCGGGGGAAGAGATCGAAGTGCGCTACTGGCGCAACAACCACATCGGTGGCTTTATCCGCTGGTCGCTCGCACCGAGCGGCAACGAGTCCCACGCGGTGTTTGACAATCACGCCTTCTTCTACACATGCCGCGAGTCCGGGCCCGACTGCACTCCCAAGAAGAACGCTGACCGCCCCATCACGGGCGACAGCTCGCCCTCAAACACAATCAGCTGTGGCGACACGATCACACTGCCCGACTGGCTGCCGGCCGGCGACTATGTGCTCCAGTGGACGTGGTTCGGCGTAGGCCACAGTAATGGTAACCTGGGCTGGGCCGAGCCGCAGTTCCACTCGTGTGCCGACATCAAGCTCACGACGGCGGGTACCAAGGCCGCGGCCCCTAAGTGCCCGACGTTTGTCGGCGGTGATCGTGCCACACGTGCGCAGAACAAGACGAGCGACCAGTGCTTTTACTTCTACACGACCTCCATCGTGTCGGAGTGGTACCAGGGCAGCAACGACGAAAGCATCGCTCTGCCACTGTACAAGTACGGCAAGCCCGCCGCGGTCACGCGCTGCAGCGGCAATGCGACCGACAATGGGGACGCGACCGGAAAAGACGCCGAGCTGTCGCCGTCGCCTCCCGCAGCGTCGCCCACGGCCAAGCCCCTGGAAACGCCAACGCCGTCACTACCTCAACCATCCACAAAGGCGCCGACATCCACAAAGACCCCGACGCCCACAGCGACGTCGGCCTCGTGTCGCCGCAAGGAGTGATAAAAACGCCTGCCTGGTCGATCGAAGTGAGGCCATGAAATACGTCGTAGCAGTAGTAATACATGTGTGCAAGGATGTTCGTTTCAAGGATCTATGTTGTCAACTCGGTACTGTTCTTGTATCGCTCGCAATATATCACTATGGAGGTTTGCCAATGTCTGCCCCACTCAAGGCAATACCAAGTCTCAGTGCAAAAGCGACGGCAACGCCACGACTACCACCACCGCCCTACAGAACCTCCATGTGACGAGCCATATACTTCTACCCATCCAGGCGATGGATGGAGGCGCAAGCTATCAAGCGCACGCGGCATCCGGCCGTCCGGAACTCGACGCCCTCCGCGTTTGGCTCCATAATGACGTCCAGCACTGGGTCCACACTCAGGCACCCACTTCTCCGCTGGCCTGACAGGCGGAGGAGGGGGCGTGAGACGTGAGTAGGGTAAGATCAACACCAGGAGGGCAGGCTGAACACAGCTGCTCGGTGCCAGTCTGTGCCCGGCGGGGCCCGAGACGTGCGCGCCGCGGACCCCAGAGGTGATCCTAGTTCAGTTCTTACAGTAACTTAATACACCTCATCATCATCTACTTCTACCCATACAGTACAGAGACACATCCTCCACAATTCCTGGAATCATCAAAAGGCTGGAAGCTCCTGCAGTAATCAGAGAGTGAATGCTGACCTTCACTCTACGATGATGCAGGTGAGCGTTCCATAACATGACCATCACTCTTTGATCACCGCACCGCCAGATTCGCGACTTTTTGCAAAGAGAGCTCAAAGGCGACATGGCTTGATGGGGCGATGAGACGGGTTCCTTTCACTTGTGAGTGCCGAGCACAGAGGACTTCTGTCCGTTCGTGAACCAAGCATCGCGACTCACTGGTCACGGCTCGACTCACTCTCGAATAGGCTCTCCAACAAGCAGACCCACTCGACAAGCAGCTCCACCAACTCATCCCACGATGGTCAAGTCTCCGGGTGACGCCCCGTTCACTGAGGTGCTAACGCCACGCAGCGACAACGCCACCGACAACGTCGGTCTCCACATTGGTGCCGACCCCACGAACAAGAAGCCCGCCAGTCTCGGCGACGGCAGCGATCCCGAGAGCTCGGACAAGAAGAAAAAGAATGAGCCGCCAGCCGTGGCGTTTTCAGCGCTGTACCGGTACGCGTCGCCCATGGACAAGCTTGGCCTTGCGGTCGGCGTGCTCTGCTCGATCGCCGGCGGCGCGCTCTTCCCGTGCATGTCGCTGGTGTTTGGCAAGGCGATTTCGGCCTTCCAGCAGGCTGACGGCAGCGTCGACATGGATCTCGTGAATGAGGCCGCGCTGGACTACCTCTACATTGCCATCGCCTTGTTCCTCGCCGACTACGGCTCCTACCTCATGCTCACGACGACGGCCGAGCGGCAGATGAAGCTGCTGCGCACCGAGGCGATGCGCCACATGCTGTACATGGACATTACGTGGTACGACTCGCACGAGGCCCTGCAACTCTCGACGCGGCTCACGGGCGACACGGTCAAGATCAAGGACGGCATGGGCAGCAAGCTCGGCGAGGCCATCAAGTACTTGAGCCAGTTTGTCGCGGGCTACATCATTGGCTTTTATAAAGGCTGGGACACGACACTTGTCATGGCCGCCGTCATGCCCATGATGGCCATCTCCATGGGCCTGCTGCTGACGCTGATCCGTACCAAGATGGCCGAGGCCCAACAGCTCTACGCAGAAGGAGGAGCCATCGCCGAGGAGACGCTCGGGTCGATCCGCACGGTCGCGTCGCTCAACGCTGAGCCGCGCGCGATCGAGGCGTTCCGCGCCAAGTCCCAGGTCGTCGAGGATCTACTCGTGCAGGTCGTCAGGCGGGCGGCAGTAGTGATTGGCATCTTCATGGCCAGCACGTGGATCATGTACGCCGTTGGTCTCTGGTACGGCGGCTACCGCGTCTCGCAGAACAAGGCAGCACCGATGGAAGTGTTCCAGGGGTTCTTTGGCGTGCTGCTCGGCACGATCGCGATCGCCATGATCTCGCCCAGCCTGCAGGCCATCACTGAAGCGCGTGGCGCCGCCGCGGGCCTGTACAAGATTCTCGACACGCCATCATCGATTGACGCCTCGAAGGACGACGGGCTCGTGCCTGCGACGTGTGCCGGCCACCTCCAGGCTGTTGGGGTCGGCTTTGCCTACCCGACGCGGCTCGACGCACCGATCCTCCAGAACTACAGCGTCACGATCGAGGCCGGACAGACCGTGGCGTTTGTCGGCGCGAGCGGCGGCGGCAAGAGCACGCTCATCTCGCTGCTCGAGCGGTACTACAACCCGCAGCGCGGCCAACTCTTGCTCGACGGCCGCGACATCAGCACGCTCAACCTCAAGTGGTTGCGCCAGCAGATCGGCGTCGTGTCGCAGGAGCCCGTGCTGTTTGCGCAGACCATCATGGACAACATCCTCGCTGGCGGGGAGCACGTGACCCGCGAGCAGGCGATCGAAGCGGCCAAGATGGCCAATGCGCACGCGTTTATCATGCAGCTGCCGCAGCAGTACGAGACGCTCGTGGGCGAGAAGGGCGTGTCCATGTCGGGCGGACAGAAGCAGCGCATCGCGATCGCGCGGGCGATTGTGCGCAACCCCAAGATTCTCGTGCTGGACGAAGCCACGAGTGCGCTGGACGCCCAGAGCGAGCGCGTGGTGCAGGACGCGCTGAACGACCTCATGGTGCACACGCGCCGGACGACGCTCGTGATCGCACACCGTCTCTCGACGGTGCGTCGTGCCGACAAGATTGTCGTGCTGGCTGGAGGCCGCATCGTGGAGGAGGGCACCCACGGCGAGCTCATGGCCATCGACAAGGGCGTGTACAACAACCTCTATACAATCCAGGAGGGCACTGCGAGGGAAGACGAAGAAGAGATGGATGAGACGGACGAGATGCCGGTTCGTACTGCTGGTGGCAGTACGTCGATCCAGCGACAGCGTAGCGCGCGGTCGTCGCGAAGTCTGGAGGGAGACTCTACTGCGATCCAGGACGACGGGGACGACTCCAACAAGAAGTCGAAGAAGGCCAAGTTCACCATCATGGACGCCATGCAGCTCAGCCAGCCCGAGCGCAAGCTCTTTATCCTGGGCACGATCGCGTCGGGGTTCATGGGCTTCATGCAGCCCGCGTCGGCGCTGCTCATCTCGCAGCTGCTCTCGTCCATGATCAACAACTACGCCAAGTTCCAGGCCACGAGAAACTACGGGTACCTGGACGATCTGTACGACGACGTGGCGTACTACGGTCGTCTCTACCTCATTGGCGCAGCCGTCATGTGGCTGCTCAAGGCCACCGTGACCTATTGCTTTCGCTTCATGGGCCAGAAGCTCACGACGCGCGTGCGCATGATCCAGTTCACGGCGCTGTGCCGCCAGAACATCGCGTTCTTCGACGACAAGGATCACGGCACGGGCGCGCTCACGGCCGAGCTGTCGACCCACGCGACGAAAATGGCCAACATCTCGGGCGACACGCTGGGCCGTCTGGTTGAGTGCGTCTTCACGTTCACGGCCGCCATGGTCATTTCGTTTGCGCTCGGTAGCTGGGTGCTCTCGCTCGTGCTGCTCGTGATCTTCCCGCTGCTCACGGCGAGCGAGATGGTGCGCATGAAGACGCTCAAGCGAAACGAACTTCCCGACGAACTCGCCGAGATGGGCGCCCACGCGTCCGAGGCGCTGTGCAACATGCGCACGGTCGTGGCGCTCGGGCTGGAAGACCGGCTACGGGACAAGTTTGACGCCCTCCTGGAAAAGCCACTGGCCGCCGGCCAGCGCGAGGCGCGCATCAACGGTCTCGCCTTTGGCTTTAGCTCGTTCACCATCTTTGCGACCTACTCGCTCGTGTTTTACTACGGCGGCCACCTCGTCCACAAGGGCGACGTGTCGTTTCTCGAGATGATGCGCACGCTCATGGCCGTCATGATGTCGGCCCAGGGCGTCGGCATCGCCGCCAACTTTCTCGCCGACTCGGAGTACGCGCTCCAGGCTGGTGCAGCCGTGGCGGCACTACGCGACAGACAACTCCCCATCGATTCCTTTGACGAGCAAGGCGAGAGACCCTCGCGGGTGGACGGACGGATCGAGTTCCGCGACGTGACGTTCCGGTACCCCACGCGGCCGAGTGTGGCCGTGCTCAAGCACTACAACCTCGTGATCGAGCCAGGAGAGACCGTAGCGTTCTGTGGTCCGTCGGGCGGCGGCAAGTCGACGTGTGTGTCGCTACTCGAGCGGTTCTACGACCCCGTGGGCGGCCAAGTTCTCTTGGACGGTCGCGACGTCAAGAGCCTCAACCTCAAGTGGCTTCGCTCACAGCTCGGGCTCGTGGGCCAGGAACCGACGCTGTTTATCGGCACGATCGCGCAGAACATTGCGTACGGACTGGACCGCACGCCGAGCCAGGAGGAGATTGAGGCCGCGGCCAAGATGGCCAATGCCCACGACTTTATTGTGCAGTTTCCCGACGGCTACGCCACACAAGTCGGCATGAAGGGCGAGCAACTGTCGGGCGGACAGAAGCAGCGCATCGCGATCGCGCGCGCCGTGCTCAAGAACGCCAGTATCTTGCTGCTGGACGAAGCCACGAGCGCGCTCGACTCGGAGAGCGAGAAGGTTGTGCAAGAGGCTCTCGACAAGGTCATGGCGCTGCGGCGCCGCACAACCATTGTGATCGCCCATCGCCTCTCGACGATCCGCAAGGCCCACAAGATCTGCGTCGTGAGCGGAGGCCGCATCGCTGAGCAGGGCACCCACGCCGAGCTGCTCGCGAAGAACGGCATCTACACCAAGCTCGTGGAGTCGGCCAGTAAGTAGGAGATCCTTATATAAGAAACAGCGTCGCTCATTGAAACCGTAAAACAAACAAAGCACTCCATATCCAATCTTCTTCACGCCCATGCGACTCATTCCGAGCCACGGACGCGTCGGTTCATCGTCGCCACGACGGCCTTGCACTTCTTGCAGCTCGTGGGCGGCTTCATGCCCTTCATGTCGTACCAGTAGGTCGCCACTTGGATCGTCTCGTCGCACACGACGCACTCACGGGGCTCACGCACAGCCACCTTTGCCGAGCAGTCGTTGCAGAACACCTCCCGCTCTTTGGAATACGCTTTCACGAACGCACGGCGAGCCACCTGCACAATCTCACCACACAGTCCGCAGCTGCACGTCATGAGCTTGTCCTCTTGCTCGGCCGTCGTGACGTAAACTGCATCGTCGCTGGTATCGTCTTCACTCGCTCCAACTAATTCCGACGCGGAACAGCTCAGCAGGCCCAGCGCGGCGCATGTATCGTTGCATTTGTGGGTGCAAAAGAACGCCGCCATGCCCGCTTCGGAGCCGTTCCCACGCCCAAACTCCCGAGAGTCCATCGAGTGGATCTGTGGGTCCGTAAAAATGCAGCCCACACCCTGCAAATCCACGACCATGAGACGGCCGAAAGTGCGCTGCCACGTAAAGTGGCTAAACGCTTGCGCCGCGTCCCGAAGCTGCGCCACGCCCCCGTCGCGAACCCAGCCATTGTTGTTGTTGTACTTCTTGTACTCGCCCGTGATATACGGCTCGGCCGTGAACGCGGACATTGATACATCGAGCCCGGCAGCCTCGGGGTTTTGAATCTCATACCACGACGTGAAGATAAAGTCGACGCCATCGCGCGCCTCGGGCAAGAGCGAGAATTCGACGGCCAATCGCTTGGCCACGACCTGTGCCTTGACGTCATTTTCGAGGCTCCAGCACGTGAGGGCTTTGGCTCGCGTCACATCGGCGGCGGCGCGTCCATAGTAAAACTTGGCGACAAAGCGTTTCGCCATCTTCATGTCGTACATCGCGTGGGCCGACCGCATCGCCCCGCGTGCGAACGAATCAGGCAGGAGCTTGATCTTGGTTTCTTGGGTCGTGTGCTTGAGGTCCAGGTGAGCCCAGTCAATGTCTTGACCTTGGCGAAAGTAGTACGAGTGACGAACCGCCGGAATCGCAGGCACATCATCCAGATCGGCCCAGTCAAGGGGCCGCATCCGCGAGATGCTGACGTAGTCGTCGTCAATGTCGTCGCCCTCACGAATACCTGGCAGTGAGGTCGTCTCGCGGCCGCTTGGTCCATAGTGCTCCAAGCTCGATACAGCGAAGACCTTCTCCGAGCTAACTACCACGCTCCGCATCTTGCTGGCCGACAGCGACGAGCTCGCAGAGGATGTCACCACAGGGCCGAACCGCACAGCATCTCCGCTTTGCGACAATGAGACCATGCGAAACTCTCGACAAAGCCCGTCCGATGCCACTTCCGTCTGGTACTCTTGTTGCAGAATCGCCACCATTTTGGCCGTCGCCGTCGGCACAATCTCGATAAACGTGAAGTCAATGCCCCGGCGCGCAAGCGTGCGCATTTGCTCTCGAATGTCGGGGCCAGCAGCTGCCTGTGCAAGGCTACTCGGGTCGTCCCACATGTCGTGAAACTTGTCACCGTGGCAAGGAGAGTCGGCGACAAGGATCAACCGCTTGGCTGCCGCCGTGAAGTCCATTTTGAGTGCGGCATCCAGTCCACCGGGGATATCCTCGGGCCCATCGCCGCCGCCAAACGCTGTAAGACTGCTGACAAACGTGCGGACGCTGGCGACATCTCCCGTGAGACCGTGGACCTTGAGTCGGCGAAAGCCATCGCAGAAGTCACGGTACGCGACAAAGCCCACCCGGACCGTCGCACGATGGTGTGTCGCCTTGACATTGTCGATAATGCTCAATAGGGACGTCTTGGCCGCCTCAATCCACGGGTGCCGACATCGTACAGTCCATGACGATCACGAGGTCAAGTGTATTGGCTTCGGCGTACTGTCGCTGGACCTCGGCCTCGACGCGGAGGAGATTGGCCTTCATGGCTTCGTGACGCTGGTGAAACACATCCAACGAAGCCGCCTCAAGCCCGCGACGAATTGACCCAAAGACTCCACTGGGCGTATGACGAACATGCTCATGCGGGCATCCGGAACCTCGCAGACAAAACCCCGTCAACGAAAACATCTCACAGCGTGGTGCCATCTTGCGTCTTCACTTCGCCTCCCTCACTTGAGTTCTGCTGTGCACTTCTAGGCAAGCTCACGAGTGTGGGTGCTGATGGGGGGTTGTGGCGCGGCGGAGAAGACGGAGAACAGTAGTTTCTGAGATATTTGCACATGTGATGGAGGCCGACAGAGCTTAGGCTTTCTGGGAATCGTTAGGCTCTTGCGGGCTGCTTCGAGGGATAAGGCTCCGCAAGCAAACGCGACAGGGCTCTGCAATACGACGGTTGGACGCTGGTGCGGTTGAAGCAAAGAGACCACAACCAAACCCACCTGGGCTTCTGCCCGAAGGGCTGGCGCTGCCCGTACGCCCACGTGTGCCTGTCACTGCAGCAGACCATGGCCCAGCGCAAACGCGAGCTCGCGGCGATGGAGGCGTTTGAGAAGCGCCGCGAAGACATGCAGATCAAGGTGAAGAAAGTCGAAGACGAGATGCGCGTACAGTACGCCAAGGTCAACTCGCTGGACCTCGTGATCGTCATGGACTGCACCATCTCGATGGATCCTTGCATTGAGCAGGCCAAGACGTCAATACTCAGTATCATTACCAATGTGAAGAAGCACCATGCACACGCGACTGTGCGGGTGGGCTTTGTGGCCTACCGAGACTTCTGCGACGGCGACAAGCGCTTGGAGGTACAATATCTCACGGAGGATATCGCTCTAGTGCGTCAGTTCATTGGGAAGCTGAAAGCGATCGGTGGTGGCGATCCTCCTGAAGATATTCCCGGTGGACTCGACGCCGCACTGAAGATGGAGTTTACGGCCGGCGCGAAACGACTGATTCTCGTTGCCGATGCACCGTGCCACGGACCCGAGTTTCACAACGTCTCAGCTGGTGGGAAACCGCTGGATGACCCCAGGTATCGTGACGAGATTGCGGCGAGCCCAAGCATCCGATCGCAGATGACGACCCTGGCGTGTCGCAGGGTCGATGTCACCTTTATCCAGATCCGACCGCTATCAACAGCCAAGATGGTGGGACTGCTTGAGCAAGCGTATCGACGCGCCACTCTCTTTGAGAACCGTGGACAAGAGTTTCGCACAATCTCGCTGGCGCAACCGAGCGCGATTGTCAGATGTGCAGACTCCGTGACGGCGAGCGCAAGCCACTCGTTGGTCACCAGCAACTCGCGCACTGCGCTTATCTGTGCGAGCGTGGCATTGGACGTGTCCAGCCTCCACCACTATGGACCGTCCGGGGTGCAGCTTTCTGTGCTTCCGGCGATCGACGAAGCCGACACCATGGGCGAATTCGTGGACAACCCAAGAAGAGCGAGCGCGTGGCGGGCACGTGCCCAATCCGTAGCAAGGAGATTCGGTTCTCTGCGTACTGGTACGACATGAAGGGTCTGAAGGCGCCGACGACGTGCAAGAGCTGCAAGGAGCTCGCAGCCATCCGCGCGTACAAGAGCCGTGGACCAGGCACGGAGCTGTGAGTTCTTTGAAAGGCACAACGGAGGAGAAGGAGAGAGTCGCGCGATGTCGTCGTCTTGTTCTTGGTCTCGCCCGTCTTTCATGTTTGCAACTTTTGGCTCTGCTGACGCCAGGGAGCCAAAGACTGCCCTTGGCTCTTACGATTTCAGCAGTGTATCAATGTGCTTGGAAGGGAGAGTACAGGTCAGGAGGTAAATTGGTTGCCTTTCGCAGGGACCGCGGGTAGGACGCTGTGTGGATTTCGGTCTACTTGATGAAGCAACAGGAGTGGCACTGGTTGGTGGAGCTTTTCCTGATGATGACGGTGATGAGATATATTGAGGTGCAAGGGAAAAAACGAAGGTAGCATTTCCTCGATGTGGGAGCCGTGGGTCTCGAGCCGTCGAGAACGCGAATGCCGTTTCACGTCGAGTTTCGTAGCGGGCGTGCTGGCATTGCATCGTGGCCACACACGAGAAACTCGATGGCGAACCACATCCATGAGAAACCCTTTCGGGTTCTCACCTCGTGAGCAAAATGCGCGGGCGTCAGACCTCGCACGATCGACTCGGTGAGAAGAAGACGCACTGTCTTGTATGCTTTGACGACATCCATGCGGCCACGAATGACAAGCTCCTTTGGCAGCCAGTATTTGCCACCCCGCTGACATCTTGGATCAATTGATCAAGTTCATCGGCAGCACCTGCGTTGGCGGTGGAGGATCTGACGTTGACGCAGGATGGGGGGAACCTTCGTTCACAGGCAGTGGTGACCGGCTCGGACGCAGTTCGTTCAAGAAGAGTACTGTGCCTGTTCCGCCTTTGCCCAGCTCCGAAGTGACATGTTGAGCCTCAACATCGCCAGAGGCCTGGTGAGGTCCATAGCGAGCCACTTGTTGAGTCGCTTCCGGTTTGGCTGGTCCAGCCTTACTCGGCGGGTCCACTACGATCGCACTCGCAGTGCGATCGTTCGTATCTATCACTGTGATCCCATGCACAGACAATGGCTGATCACGGTGCTTGAGAGACTCCGACTGCACTGGTTCTTCCTGTGCAGTCGTGTCGCAGTCGCCCACATCCACGTCGACATTTGGAGCCGCTTGATCGTCAGCAGTGGCGGCCATATCTGTATCGGCACTAGCAACTACACTGTGACAGTGAGAGGGTTCACTCTCACTCTCAACGTCTTCATATTCTCCATATTCACTCTCCGTTTCTTCTCCATCCCCTGTGATCTGGGCGCCTGTGAGGGGGTGAAGTCGGCTGCGCAGATCGCTCGATAGACGCGCAAGGTCGTCCAGCATCCGATCAGAGATGAATTCCTGCTCAAGCCCCGCCGAATCTCCCAGCCGGAGGTTGCATAGCGTCTTGTGCGCATGCCGAACGCTCGCTGGAGATTCTCGGCTGCCAGTGTGAAATGCTGCTGCAAGACTGAAAGGTCGTACGTCAGCTCCTCGTTTGCGGCCACCGCCACGCGCGCTGGATCCAATCCACACGTGTCAACATTGCCGCACTACCGACCGCTTCCGGAACCTTCTTCATCTTCCAGTCAGATGCGAAATGAGCCTCTTGGGTGTGGGTGCTTCATGGATGACCGTTAGGGTGAGGGGATTGCCATCGTTCGACATCGTGTATTGGCTGGAAGTCTTCTCAATATCGAATATTGACCAATCATGCTTTCCATGGACGGCCTCGCTCCTCCAGATCAACTACTCGCCTTTCGCTTCCTGTTCGCCTTGCTCTTCTGGTGCTGGCGACGCTTGACGAGGTACCACTTGAGACCCTTTTGAATCTCCTTGCATCGCCCTTCCCAATCGAAATCTGCCAGCGGCTCTGTGGACTTTGGTACGGTCCCACTGCTCTCCAGCGACTCACGCAGTGCCTCAATATGCCTGCAAACAACCTCCCATCAGTATTAACTTCCGTGACCGGAGAGACTGAAGACCCAAGTACCGCATGAGGAAGTCGCTGCAGCCGCGGTACTGAGTGTGGATCTCGAACAGTGCGTTGTGGAGCTGGGCCACGCAGGCCGGTCGTGCGAAGTGGATGGCCACGTGGACGGCGATCTCGACCGCGAGGTAGACTATCGGAAGATTGGAGTCACTGTTGGAACTCGTGCGATCAGTCTCCACGCCGTCAGGCGTCAGCCAGCGGCGAAAGACAGGTTTCAAATGCAGCAGCACACGCTCGCAGTAGTTTTGCCGATGGGTGTGGGCGAGGAACGAGAGCAGCAACCACGCAAACGCAGTGTTCTTCTCATAGCCGCTGGAGCTCGGGAGGAGGCACGTCATGAGAAAGTGTCGGAGCATGTCCTTGTAGTGTCTGTAGAACCATGAGAACTGTCAGTCAAAAAGAAACCCGACGCAGAATCGCGACGCACTGCTGGAAGAGCCCCACGAGGGCTGGGCAGGTCGCGCTTTCAAGGGGTTGACGAACACGGACGAAGAGCCGCACGACGGCGAGCGAGCAGGGCGTGTGGTGTTGGAGCATTGTCGCCAGGAGCTCGATCGCCTGGGTCGCGTTCGTGAGCAGCTCACCGTCCAGGAGTGGTTCGCTCTGGGCGCGGTGGGCCTTTTCCATGGCGTGAACCACTTGAGCGACATGCGTCGCCAGTGTGTCGAGCTGTTGCACATCGTTTCGTAGTGCGGCGCAGGCGCGGACGCGCTGGCACCGCGCGAGACACGCTGCGGCACGCGCGAGGCCGTTAGTTGTGGGGTGCGAACGGCCTGGTCGGAATGATTAGGAGCTGCTGCAGGACGCGGTACGGCCTGAGAAGTGAGCTCCTTTGGCTCTGTGGAGACGTTCGGTTTCGAACCCTTTTCCTCATCGAGACTGCCACTCTCAGTCTTGAGGCATTTCACCTCGTTGAGCGATCTCTGTTCAGTTGTACTGGTAATGACAGCAATAGAGAGATCCCTCTCGTTCCTTTGTTCCGTGCGTTGGATTTCGCGAGTCTCAGTGGACTCTGCACGCTCTTTCTCTTTTCTCTCAACAGCACGTGGCTGTGATGGGAGACATGCCCCCTCAGTGGGGAGGTCTTTACTTTCCGGACAAGGTGTGTCCCTTTGCATTGTCGAGACAGTCGTCTCTATCTGATTCATCTCTGCAGCAGGGAATTCCAATGCCGCTGCACCCGCAGAGTGGTCACCACCATCAGTGTGGCCCAGTGACTCAGTGGGAGAAGGCCCGTCGGGCTCTTCGTCTCCACGTCCATGCGGCTCGGCCTCTGTGGGCTCGACACCGTCTTCCTTTTCCACAAACTCTAAACCGAGCGGGATCGTTCCATCCGCACGGATCTCTTCCGAGGCGAGAAGCCCACCGCGGTGGACAGAGCCAGTGGACAACAGACCCTCTTCGTCACCCACCATCCTCTGCTCCGTCTCCACGCTGTCTCCCTCTCTTCTACACTCTCCCACCGCCATCCCCACCAGCGCATCCAGCGCCACCCCCACCGTCTCCACGTCGTCCAACGCAGACGTCGCACCGCCTCCCAGTCCAATCGTCTCTCCACGCAAACGCTCGACCGTCGCGACTGCCGCAGCCATCGCACGCACACACTGGAGACTGTGCGCAGCCGCCCGCAGTTGCGCCAGCAGCTCCCGCGTCTCATCAGCGAGCGCACCGTTGGCGGCATCCACCACCAGCGTCGTGTCCATGCGCTGCAGCAGCACCGCTCCGCCGTCCGCGACGGCTTCCGCTTGACCTGGTCGCAGCTGGAGAGCGGAGGCTTGGGAACCGGAGAAGAAGGCGCTTGAGGACTCCATTGCGAATTGGAGAGTGAGTGGCAAGAGGCTCCGAAGTCTCACATGAACTCCACCAGCAATTGTAACACGTTCCAAATGAGGGAACACAAATGCATTGCAAATGAGGGAACACAAATGCATTGGTTGGCGGTAATTGCGACACATGGCTACATTCTGTGACGTGTGCCAGACGCGGAATCACTTGGCCGTGTACACTTGCACGCACAAAACTTGAATGCGTCGTGACTCGCTTGGAAGATCCAGTGGCGCAAGCGGGCGCGGCGAGAAGGGCGCCTCGCGCACAATGGTCTCCATGCTGCGGTAGTCCACAGTCAGTCAGTCCGTCAGGAGCTAACCTCCCACAGAGAGGGAACTACTGGAACGTACCGTTGAAACAACAGCGGAAAGAGCTCGTGGCGCGGCTGGATGTGGTCCAGAACCTTGAAAAAGGCGTCAGCCTTGAGCAACACGCGCGTAGCGATCGCGTGGGCGACAATCCGTGCGGCGAGAAGCAGCACACGCCCAGCCCACGTGAGCACGCCAGTGGTCTGACTCACTTCTCCAGCATCACCTTGACGCCGACCGTGGGTCTTGAGCTGCGAGAGTAAGATCCCGGGACGGAAGCTCTTCTTGAGCGCGTACAGCACGTCGTCAATGAGCGTGCTTCTGGCCTTCTCATGCTCGTGTCCTTCACGGGCCGTCAGCAGGTCGATCGCGAGTGCAAAGCAGTTTTGTGCACTCTCGTCCAGTTCGTTTGGGAGAACGAGGCTCGTGCGCTTCATACCACCGAGCGTCTCGGCAAATCGACTGATCACACCACCGAGAATTGGCTGCGAACTATAAAGAGTGAGATACGAAACGAGTGAGTACGAGTCAGGAAGGATGCCTCAGCTTCGGCGACGTACCTGGTGAAGAGCTGCTTGAGCTCGCGGTGGCGGATCGAGAGGATCATCTCATGAAGACGGAGCACGGAGGGAGCGAGACGCAGTGAGACCTCGATCTGGAGAAGTCGGTCCATCGCGAGTTCAATCGCCGGCCCCAGCGACTGGGAAAGCTCATGTGGGATGGGCCCGCGTGGCTTGCCCGATCGTGGGAACGTAAACGCCTTGTCGGCTTCGCTCACGACGCTCACAATCGCCACCAACAAATTGCCCAGCGGACCCGTCATGCCGTGGCCTGTGGACTCGGCCAACGTCTGCGCAAAGCGGCGACACGCAGCCGCTCGTTCTACCAGCGGATCTTTCGGGGCTGGTGCCTGGCTCACATCGCTGCTCGAGTCTTTGGATAGCGACAGCGTCACAGCGGTCTGGTCTTTCTTCTCGGGAGTCTCCTGGCGCTGATGCACGACCGCCTCCCTCTTCTTCTCCCCATCCTCCTTTTCATCCGTCCTGTCTTCTTGCTGGCCGTCGACACCGATCATATCCTCTTCCTCCTGGGTCGCATCCGTGTCATAGTCGGCCTGCTGCGTCGGATGATCCGCCGCCTCCGTGGCGGCCTCGGTATCGTCCGGATACCCACGCGCCATCTCCTCCACCTTGATGCTCGCGCGCCGCTGTTCCCGCAGCGTCCTCTTGGCCACAAGCTTTTCATGGGCGGAAGCGGCCGTGCCGACCGCCTCTAGCATCTCCTCTAGCAATGGCTCGAGGCGAGAAAGGCCGAGGCTGTCGTCATGTGCGAAGTAGGGGATCCAGAGACCGGTGCTCGCAGCGTCGACGGCACGGACTGCCTCGGTCAGACGGCCCACACGGCCGAGTCGCTTCTTGACGCGCCGGAGATCGCGCAGCAGCGCCACGTGCTCGTCATGGAGGCGGGCGTCTTCCTGGCCCGTGGGGATCTCGTCCGTGGGCGTGGCCGTATTCATCTGTCTCTGTGTGTTGCTCCGTGTCCTGCGGCGCGCGTGGGAACTGAGTAACCTACGTGGGTCTTTGTGTGTGAGTGGCCACAGCAAAAGAGAAGAACAAGAAAAAAAGGGGGCGTCACATACGTTGGGGATCGAACAAGAAACTTGAAATTGTAACAGTTGACTTGATATAACTTGGTATTGTGGTTTACTGGCCCGCGCGCTGCTTCTTGCGCGCTCCTCCTCCTTTGCTCTCCTTGACTGGTGGCTGCTGAGACGACAGCTTGGCGTAGTTGCGCGTGAGCAGCGCGACCTCGAAATCCGCGAGCGAATTGCGAAACCTAAAATATCCAAATCAGAACGATAAAAGTCGGTCTAAACCGCCCAAAAGCCGATTTTGATCGCCGACAAAACCACGTACGGTGCAACGTGCTTCTGGAGCGTCGGGTGCTTGTATGAGGCCGCGTCCACGGCCTTGACCAGCGCGAGAATGGCTCGGGCGTTCGTGTCCGTGACCTCGTGGAGGCTGAGCAGACTCACGGCCACGGCCAGCGAGTCGCGCGCCTTGACCAGCACGCTTCGCATGCTGCGGCTCGCCATCGACTCGACGTCGCACGCCAGCAGCGTGCGGAAGAGCGCGCACACGCGCCGCACGAGGTCGGCATAGTCGGCGCCGCGTCGCTGCGGCATCTCCAGCGCCCCCAGCGTCGTCGCGAGCGGCCAGCACGCGTCAATCTTGTGCTGCAGACGCGTGCGCACGTCTTCGTCTTCATTGTCGTCGTCGTCGCTTTCGAGCTCGTCGTCTTCGACGATCACGACATCGTCCGACTCGTCCGCCTTGACGTCGTCCGTCTTGACGTCTTTGGCTTCTGCCTCTTTCTTTGGCGGCGGCTGCTTCCGCTTCTTTGATGTGGATCTCTTGGGTGGTGGTTTGGTCTCTTCATCATCTTTAGTCTCTTGTTCTTTCTGTTCTTTGGTCTCGTCCTTGACTTCGTCGTCGTCATGGACGGGGTTCGCCTTGCGCGGGATCACGAGCTTCCGTCGCGGCGTCGGTTTCGGCTTCGGTGGGAGCTTGGGTTTGCTGCGTGGGGGGGGTGGCGGATCCTTGCGTCTCCGCGGAGGAGACAGCGCCGCCGCGTTCGGCTTGGTCAGCAGCGGCTCGTCAAACGATCTGGTCTCCCAGTCGTCGGACGTAGCCGTCTCGACGCCACCACACTTGCAGCAGACCGCCGCCGTTGACGGCGGCACCGTACGACTGTGCCCTCCACCTGTTGAGCCAAACGCCGTGGCCGCTCGGCCCAGATCGCGCTGTGTCTTCTCGATTTCCAGGAGCAGCGTCACCGACAAGGCGGCGCCGTCGTCCGAGCCGAGCGACTTGGCCGCGTGGCCCACGTCGCGCAGCCGCTGCATCGCCGCGCACACGTCCTGGAGCCGCAGCTGCGCATGCATGAGCTCGAGACGCAGCGCCTCGTCACAGTGGAGACGCAGCTGCGGCGCACGGAGCCGCGCGAGAATCGCCGCATATCCGCCGCCAGTTGCCATCTGAGACTTGTTTGGACCTCCTAGCCGACTTCATTCAATAGTACCCCCATGGGGTACAACGCTCCAGTCATATGTGACGTGTGATTACTTGAAATTGGTATGGCTTAGTTCTCAAAGTCGTCTTCATAGCATTCCTGGTGGCAGTCGCTACTCGGCTCGCGGCGTGGGGCTCGTGATTTCGTACTGGGGGAGACGAGCCCCATGTCGTGCTCCATCTCGATGATTTCCTGGATGTCGTCGCTGTCGCAGTCGGTCGGGTTGTTGTCGCCACCGAGGCGGAGCTTCCCGCGAGCGTTGGTCTCCTGGGACCCTTTGGACTCGCGGGATCGTTTGGTCTCGCTTGCTCGCTGCTTGGGGCTCCCATGATGTCGCGTGGGCTTGGCCCCTTGAGACTCGTCGTCAGCAACTACCCCTTTAAAGCCGATGGACCGTGGACCGACTTTGGGTGTGTCGACTGGCGACTTGGCCTCGGCGTGGCGTGGTGCACCGGGGAGCTCCTCCTCGATGCCGTCTTCGCTGTCGGTCGAGCCGATCTCCAGGCAGTGTCTCGACCACCGCTGCTTTTCTTCTTGCTGGCGATGGCTGCGCTCGCGTTGCTCGGCATCGAAGAGCGGCTTGAGGAATGGGTGGCGAAGACTCGCACTCGCCGAGAGGCGGTGCTTTGGCTCGAGATGGATCGTCTGGTACAGAAAGTCGAGCGTGCCGTCCGGAAGATCGCGCTCGCCGAGAAGCTCCTCGAACGACTTCGTCGCACTCTTGACGACCGAGACCCCACGCGGGAGTTTCGAGGCCAGTGATGGCGGCAGTGGACCGAGATACACTTGGATGAGGTTCCTACCAACAGGGAATGAGTGAGTGGGGGAGGCTTCTGTTGATAGGTTGATGATCTCACAGTTGATCGATCTGCGTGTTGCCTGGGAAGAGGGGGCGTCCCGTGAGAAGCTCCATGAGCACACAGCCAACGCTCCACATGTCGGCGTCGAACGAGTACCGATCCAGCCTAAGAGACGACTCCCACAACTCAGCATGCTCGTTCTGTGTCCAGATACCAGACGGGAGCTCCTCACCTGAGCTCCTGCTCGGGCGGGCGGTACCACCGCGTGGCGACATAGTCGCTTAAGGGGTCTCCTTCAAACTGGACTGTGCGCGCAACGCCAAAGTCGCAGAGGCGGATGCTGCCGTTGTCGTCAAGGAGAATATTGTCGGGCTTGACGTCTGATAAAGAAATGATCAGCTGATAGAGTTATATGTATGGGGATCTTCGTTGTGATACACCTCGGTGGATGACGCGACTGGCGTGGCAGTATTGGAGCGCCCGACAGAGCTGATAGATGAGTCGCTGGGCAAGTGCTGGCTTGACGCCACGACGATTGCGAGCGAGAAGCTACCGATTCAGTGGCCCATTAGAAACGTGCTATTGGCAGCAGCGGCTGCTGGATTCCTTACCTTGTTCATGCTGTCGGGCACGTAATCAAAGACGAGATGGAGCAGTCCGTCGTGGCGAAAGTTGTGCCGGTACGACACAATGTTGGCGTGGCTCAGCATCGAACAGGCCTGGATCTCACGCTTCGAGAGCTGCTCATCTATAGGAGAGTTGGTGAGTCGGGGGAGGAAGGAAGGAGAGGCAGACGCTGCAACTGAGTGAGGGTCACTCACCTTGCACCGTCTTGAACTTTTTGATGGCGACGTGATCATTCGATCCCTACAGACACCATTTCCGTTGGTGTCTACTGTAGTGGAGACCGCCCCAGCTTAAGACGAAGACACACCGCACCTTTTCCGTCGCTTTGTAGACAATGCCATACGTGCCCTCGCCAATGACCTTGTCGACGATGTACTTCTCCATGACCAGATACGAGCGGACTCCCGAGTCGTGGACAGCTTTCGAAATCCCCTACGCGGCCGAGTACCTAATGCGAGCAACAATTGCGACATCCCTTTTCTCAAAAATAGCAGTATCTGCCGTGGGCTAATTGCAGCACCGTCCCGAGCCTGTGTATTACGGGTCCAAGGAGCTGAGACCACGTTCTCACCATCCTGAAAAGTCTCCGAATCCGCCAGCACCAGCACGCTTGGCCTGTTTGCTCTTCTTGCTGTCGATCGGTGTGGGCACAGCCACTGCTGCTGGCGTATCCGCATTTGTCTGTGCGGCCTCAGCTTCTGGTGGTGGACGCTTCTTCCCTGACGCCGCTGGCTTTAGATATTTGCCAACACTTTCATCCGCTGTGCCACCGTTGTGCTGTGGCTGAAACTTGGATAGATCCAATCCCTCGGCATCGTACGCGACCCACTGGTCACCGACCTTGAGCACAGTGCCCTTGACGCGCTCGGCCTCCATTTTCTTAGCTTTTTCGACCGTAAACACATCGGTCCCTTGCGCCAGTGCGTCTTCGTACTCTTGAAACGGGTTCGCCAGTACATGGGCCTTGATGATCTTGACCTCGCGAAGGGGACGGTCTTCTCCTCCTGTCTCAAGCTGTTCAAACGCGTCCAGCACGTCCAGCCCACGCACGACCCGGCCAAACACGGCGTGCTTCTTGTCGAGATGCGGCGTCGCCTTGAACGTGATGAAAAACTGCGAGTTATTTGTGCCCGGCCCGGCATTCGCCATGCTCACGACGCCGCGCTCGTCGTGGCCCAGCCGAGAGTCGATTTCGTCGCGGAACGGCTTGCCCCAGATTGACTGGCCGCCGCGGCCCGTCCCGCTTGGATCGCCTCCCTGCATCATAAAGCCCTTGATGACCCGGTGGAAAAGCACGCCGTCATAGTACTGCGTTGCACACAGGCTCATGAAATTGTCGGCCGTTTGCGGCACAAAGTCGCAGTCGATCTGGAGCTCGAGATTGCCCAGCGTCGTCTCGAGCCGCACGAGCCCCTTCTTCTTCATCTTGCGCACCACACGCCATCGCTTGTCCAGCTGCTCGGTCTGCGTCGCGGCCATGGCAGCGTGCTGCGTGACCGGCGCCATGGCACTCGACGTGAACGACCGCGCGACCTCGCCGGTCGTAAAGCTAGAGAACGTCAGCTTCGCATTGCCTGACGCAGCCTCAGTCGTAGTGGAGACTGGCGGCTTGCCGTGCGTGAGCGTGGCAATGATCTTGTCACGCTCGCTCACGCCGTCCACGTCTCCGCGCTCGATCTTCTCGGCCACCTCTCGCTGCTTGGCCTTCTTGGCCTCGAGCTCCTTGAGGATGCGGTCGGTCGCTGCGTTCGTGCGAATGTGCTTGGCCGCGTCGCTTGTGGTCGTGGACGACGCGTCACCCCCGTCGTCCTTTTGCTTGGCGAGCCGCAAGTGCGTAAAGTTTTCAATCTCGCGGCTCGAGAGGTCCTGAGGGTCCTGTAATACGATGATATCTTTCCGCTTGAACGCCGCGCCCGTGAGCAGGTCGGTCCAATTCTTGGGCTTGATATTGAGCTCGTCAATCGCGTCATAGGCGAACACGTTGCCCGTGGTCGCGACGGCCGCGATCTTGGTATTGTCCGTAAACACCTTGTACGTCACGGGGCAAAAGTACGCGCCGTCCGAGTTGCGACTGAAGCGCAGCTGCACGAGGTCCTTGAGCGCCAGCGGCGTGCCCGTCACGGGGTTCTATACGGTGGACCAATAGCGTCAGTGGAAGATAGAGCACCAGAGTGAGAGAGGAGATACAGGCGTACAATGTGGTGTTCCTTGACAAAGGGCACGACGGCCTCGAGGTCAAAGACATGGCCCTCGCGGGTCGCCACGGGGTTCTAACGCACACACAGCAGCAGATGAGCATAGAGAATACAAGATAGAGAGGTAGGTGCATGCAGGTGGACGCACTTTGAAGGGCGTGAGTGTGATTGCGCAGCAGTCATAAGGGAGCCCTATGATGAAAACGCAGTATTCAGACCGTCAGTGTGCATCCATTCCGAGGTTTCTAGAGGCCGCAGACGGCTCATCCGAACGCACGTCGATATGCGCGCTTGATCTCGGCCTTCTTGCCACCGTAGAGGTACTTGTGCTCGGTCTGCGTGACGAAAAGCCGGTCCTTCGAGTGCCGATTCTTGCCCATTTTGGTGTTGTCTTTTTGGTAAAAAAATGCTGGTTCACGCAGTAAACCGTACTTTATGATACGTACTCAACGTGGACCGTACTTAGCGCCTTGTTGACATCCTCTGCATTCCAACGATGCCCATCAACGTGTGGAGACGCTCGGCGGCGGCCGCGGCGCGTGCGGCATTGCGTCCTGCAGCGTCCACATCCAGCGTTCCCACTGCCCAGCGAGTATTCCGCATCCACAAGCTTGCTGATGCCACCTCTGCTCGTGGAATTCCGGTCCAATTCGGCCGTGTTGAACGCCGTCAACTCTCGTCCACCTCCGACCTGCCGTCGATCTGCCAGATCGCCGAGCAGCTGCGTAGCGTGGACGTCAAGGGCGACCGCGAGCCAGTGGTGAGTGCGATCCAGAGCATCGTGATCCGTCCTGGCGCGACAGATGAGCGTGAGGCGCAAGCGCTGGATATCATCCAGAGCAACGTGCTCGAGTCGCTGCTGGCGCTCCTCGCGGACGAGCGGCTCACCGACTTTCACGTGCCCACGTACTTGGCGCTCATCAAGCTCAGTACGGAGCCGTTCATCTCGCAAGAACTGTTGCGTCTTAATGCGCCTAGTGAGTCCAATACCCATCGGCCTCTCCTCTCAAAGGCTATGGAACTGACCAGGTCTCCTCCGTAGGTATGATCGCCACGTACTGCGGCCACGCCGATCCGCGGCTCCAGGCCGCCGCATGCCTCACGCTTGGAAACCTCGCGCTCGAGCCGACGTCGGAGCTCGCAATGGCATCTCTTGAGGTCATTGATCCGCTCTTTAGCGTACTCGCGAGCCCCCATGAGGCGATCAAGCGCGCGGCCGTGACGACGATCGCGACCATTGCCGGCTCGCCCCGCGGCCGCCAGCAGCTCTGCGAGATGGACCGCATCATGACGCTCTGTGCATTGCTCTCGAGCGACTATTGTACGGTGAAGTATCTCTTCGTGGATCTCTCAATGGAGTTACTCACAAAACTGCGTGTCTCGTTCCCGTTAGCGGACTCGCTTCGCAGCGCCGTCGCGTTTGCACTGGGCAATATCCTCTCCGACCACGATGCCTCGGCACAGGACGCACTACGTGATTCCGGTGCGCTGCCTGATCTCATCTTGCTCGTCTCGCCCGCATTTCCCGACGACGTGTGCAGCTCGGCGGCCTGGGCGATCCACCATGGCGTCCACCAGAACCACGCGAGCCAGTCGATGGTGGCCGAGGCCGGAGGACTCGGTCTCCTTTTCCAGCACGTATTCGCCGACGACGAGACGCTCCAGACCAACGCGCTGCTCGCACTGGAAAGCACGATCTCGGGCCACAGTGGCAACACGGAAAGCTGCCGAAACAATGCCGACGCCGTGCAGCTGCTCGAGGTATTGCGTGAGAACGCTGCGGACGAAGGCGATCTCAGCCTGACCGCCACGCGTGCGCTGGATGCACTGCTCCAGCAGGTCCGCTAGGATAGGAGAACAGGTTAAAAGCACATACAAAAATCTCCATCTCTATTGTGGCTACCTTTCCGACTCCGCCAGACTCGCTCGCTCTCGCCTCTCTCTCTCTCTCTCTCTCTCTCGTTCCCTCTTCAGGCACGTACAGTTCTCACGCACGACTGTCGAGGGGCTTGCTAGTCTGCCAGAGATTGCTGATGCGCCATCGCACGCCGTCGTTGGCCATGATGACGTAGACGCAGCCCCCGAAAATGAAAACGTAAAACATCACCCCGCCCACCCCGTTCTCCACACTCTTTGGCGGCACGGGTACGCCTGCAGCGGCGTTGGTCTTCTTGTTCTTGGCGTCCGCGGGCAGTGGCTCCGCGGCCGTGTCACCCTCAACGCCGGCACCGGCCTTGGCGTGCATATCGGCGCCCTGGGGTTGTACAGCTTCGTCGGGGCCGTTGGGGTTAGGGAGCGTTCGTACCTCGGGTACCGGCGGTGTGACGACCGGGTGGAGCTTCCATCCGCCGCCAACAATCAGCTCGACCTCGGTCGCGTTGCGGTACGGCACCCAGTGGAGCTGGCGACACGTGTCGTTGTCTTTCACGCCTTCTTCAAAGGTGACCCCCGAGAACGCGAGGTAGTCGTCAAACGAGCGGACATTGCCAAAGCCGAACTTGCGCATCTCGCGCGCGTCGACGTCGCCCACAAAGTCCTGGCCCGTGATCAACCGGAACCGGTTCCGCATTTGCTCGGTCTCGGTCTTTTTCTTAGTCTGGTCGACCTTGACATGCTCAAATCTAAAGCCACAATAAATATGTCAGTTTCCCAGCATATCAGCATAGAGACAGGCAAGTGACTGTACCGAGCAGGGACCTTGGAGTAGTTGTGGTACACGACCGAGCCGAGCGGACTGGGCGAGTACAGGTCGTACCCGTGGGTCCACAGATGAGACGACCGGAGAAACTCTTCGCCGTCAAACATCCAGAGCGTATGCGAGTCAATGAGCACTCGGCGCTCGGCGTGGCACTTGCTAAACGAGAGACCGGCGCCCCACAGCGCACTGAGCTGCGGCCACTTTGGATGCGTGATCATACTCGCGCCTTCGTTGCGGACCATGTTGCCCGCGCCGCGGATCGTCGTGCACAAGTGCGGTAGCGAATACGGCGGCGCATTGTCGCCATTCTCCTTGACATAGTCGTGCACGTGGTGCAAGTAGGTCGTGAGCACGGCCATTTCGTTTCCAATGCGCATCCACTCGGCGACGATGTTCTCGTCCCACTTGTTGGTAAAGATGCTGTGGCCGTCGAGCTGCAGACAGAACTCTTCGTCGCGGAGCAGCTTTTGCTGGTAGTGGCGCGCCAGCGTCGGGCCGCGCGAGTCGTCGGCGAGCCGCTCGTCCATGCGGATTTGCGCGCGGTACGGGCAGTCGCCCTTGCCGGGAAAGGTCTTGGCCGACATTTTGCAAAACTCTTCAATGCACTTGTCGTCGCCCGGATTCACCTGGTCCACGACGCCAAAGTAGAGCCGCTCCGGGTGGGTCGCGCGCTGAAAGCCCGTTACCATGGTCTTGGCGCAGCGGTAGCCGTCGCGGAAAACCGAGAGACCCACGAAAATGTCGAACATGTTGGGCACGCGTGGCGGCGGCGGCCGCAGATGGGATTGGGCTTCGTCCAGCGGAATGTGCTGCACGCTCGGGTCCAGCTTGACGGAGCGGTGCGTGTTGATGATGCCCATCTCGACTTCGTACTCGCTGGCAGCGTGGGCCGCATGGTGGGGCGCCAACGCCAACGCCAGTGCTGCCCACGCCAACGGGAGAGACCGCAATACGCGCATATTCAGACAGTGATCAATGAGGGGAGTGACGAATGAGAGGGGGGAACCGTTTCGCATCAGTTCGAGTCGGTTTTTATAGGGGCGCGCGGTTCTCGACTAAAACCGTGTGAGTGGGAACCGTGATACTCTCTTATAGAGAATGGAAAGTCTGAACTCATCGTGTGGGCTTTTCTATGCATGACAGTCCATGTGAGACGCGCCTTTGTTCGGTATCAATACTGCAAATGCACGGATCGACTTGCCTTGCTCTCAAAACTCTGTCTGTCGATTTGCTCTCAAAACTCTGTCTACGTGTAGTAGCTGGGCGAGATCACCACGTCTTCAAAAACGTCGCGCTGTTGCTGCGTGAAGTTGTTCTTGATCTCGAGCCAATTGTCCTGGTGAGTACGCTTGAACTCGAGCAACGTGTCCTTGACCGACTTTTCAAGGTACGACACCGTCGGCGTCGAGTGCTTGATGTACAGATAGCGGCCCATTTCTTCGAATAAAGGCGGCACAAAATCGGGCACGGAATACGGGAACGCCAGGACAATCGCGCTCATGCCGAGAATGCTCGTGGCCATCTTGTCTTCGTTGGTCTTGATACGCAATCGTGTCTTCTCAAGCTCGTCCATGTCATCGGGTTCATCTTGTTGTTGTTTCTGTAGTCTGCGGACGAGTTTCGGGTGCTTCACGCGTGCATCCTTGGCCACTTCAGTCAGTTGTCGGCTTAATGCTGAGACGACTTCTGGTCGTTGAATGTGAGCTAGACTACGCAGAGCGTACTTGGCCATGTCTTGAATCTCTCGCTGCTCATCTGCAAGAAACTTCATGACAAGCTGCTGGATTCGTTCTTGCTGCTCCGACGAAAGAAAGAGCCAGTGATAGAATGTGAACAGCGTAAGAAAGCGGAGCACACCGGCGCGTGTCTTCCACAAGTCGTGCACGGCGAGTTGCTCGAGCATCTCGACCATCTCAGTCAAATGTGTCGACGCCTCAACATCCGACGGGGGTGCGTGTAAGCGAAGCGATAGCGAGATTGCGTTCGCAGTGTTCTTGGCCAGCAACGCGATCTCCACCTTCGAGTGGTTCTGGCTCAAAAAGACAATCGGAAAAAGCGCTTTCATGACGCGCACAAAGTCGCGCGGTTCGCCGTGGCGCTCTGCACAGACCAGCCACTGCATTGCCGTCTCCTTGGCGTTCAACACGTTTTCCCCTTCGTTTTTGTCGTCTGCGTTGGCCGGGTCGATTGTCGAGCTCACTTGGGCCAACGTCACGACGTTGTTCAGCAGCACCGTCGTAGCTCGCTCTGATTCGACGTCGTGATCATTGGCATCCAATATGTACAGCGTCTTGGCAGCACGATCGCGGACCATCTTGTACCGATGCGCCAGCGCGTGTGTGCCCATAACACCAATCACCGAGCTGCGGATGGAGGACTGAATGGTAGTCAGTCGCTTGTCATCTGAGCCAAGCAGGTGCACGAGAAGCGGCTCAAGGAGATTCGTCCACTTGACTTGATCGGCGTAGTCGTCGACGGTCGCCCGTGCAAACGACGCCTCGAAGTCGCTCAACACGTACGACACGACCGCGTCAAGCCGAGTGAGTCGCAGCTCAACACAGCTGTTGCTTGCAGGCCGCGAAACATAGTACAAGACTTGCGTCCACGGCTCGACGACGGCAAGATTGATGCTCGGGAGAACCTTCTTCACGAGATCTGTGATGGATGAGACTGCAGTCGCTGCAAAAGCGTCATCTTCACTTGGCAATTTGAGCACCGATCGCAGCATGCCACTCGTCCATTCACCCAACGTGGACAACGACGCCTGACGGTCTTCATCTGACACTTTCGAGTCGATTCGTCTCGTGAGATCCTCAAGCGTTGCCAGCACACGGCCTTGCAGGATCGTACGAGGATTAATCCGCGTCAACCGTTCCACGAGCTTAACGTGCGTCAAGTTGATGGACTTGAACGCATCACTTGTTTGGTTCAGGAGACGGATAGAGGAGAGCGGTGGAGGTTTTGGGTACGCATTGGCCGTATTCGAGAGGCTGCGAATAACCTCGTTCACGCCAAAAGACCAGTCGCTTGGCGCCGAGTTGGCATGTTGGCCATCAGCAGAGGCCGAAAAGCGGTGGGAGTTGCGATGGTTCTCCATCATCGACGAGATGAGCAGCTGTAGGGTTGCCTCGGAGAATAGCAGGCTCGAAATGTCAGGCGTGACAGACGCGTTCCATTTCTCAAGCCTGATCAATTGTGAGAGTAGTATCATAGCTACTTGGCGAACTGGAAGCACGTCATGTTCGAGTCGCCGGATCACAAGCTCCCACAGTCTGGTGGGTAATGGTACTTCCTTCGGCTGAAGTAGCGGGAAGAAACACACGAGGTGCATGAGCTGCTGCTTCCAGTGTTCCGTGGATGGAGGCTCGGCCTCTATCAGTGCCATAATCAGCTTCTTGGACGAGATCTCGCGAACGTAGCGCCAATTAGCCAGGAGCGAAAGGAAAAACGTCTGAATCTTGACGCCGGTTTTGGCTTTGCTGGCCTCTGTCTCAATCTTCTTCACCACCACACCATTGCTTGCCAGCACAGCCGTCAACGCGCGTTCGAGTAGCGTGTCCCGACTCTTCCATAGATACGACAAGACGAGTGGTCGACGCAGAAACTCGAGAGCACCCGAAATGACCTCTTCCTTCACATGACCATTGTCGTCCGCGATCTTGCCCTGGAGAATATCGAGATGGTCCGAGGTACGCGCGTAAATCCACTTAGCAAAGATCTCGTAGCTCTCGCGCATGACGGCACTTGCCCCATTTCGAACTTCTTCGTATGTGTGCTTTGTCAGTTCATCGACATCGAGGAGGAGCGCTTCGTACTGATCGCGATCAGACACTCCGTCCTCCAGAACAAACTGGGCCATTTCGAAATGCTCTTGCACTCTGCGCTTTGAGTAGAAAAACAGCACCCTCTCAACCATTTCGTTTCGCGAAGAGAGTGGCACGATCTCCAACGGATCCTGGTCGAAACGACGTGACCGACGAAGTTGCTTGGATGCCACATCAGTTGTCATCATCTTGATGTACATGTTTTGCTTCTCCTTGGACCGGTGGTTTCCGAGGTGGCTACCGCGCCACACCAAGAGCTGCTTCATGACCTTGAGCAACACCTTCCAGATCTGGTTTTCTGTGACTCCCTTTTGACCGTGCATTTGCCAGTGACCAACAATCGCGTGGATTTCCGACAGCACGCGTGCCTTGAGAGAGACCAACGAATTGAGCAGCGTCGAGTTCGCACCACAACCACGCACGAGCAACGGTAGCGAACCGGCTTGTAAAGCACTTGGATCACCCGTCGAGTCCACCAACAAGTTTCTCGCTCCACGGACACTCACGTATACCCGCTTAAGATGCGGGAGCCATTCTCGAACGTTCACGTCGCCTCTTGCTCTCAGCTTGCCGAGTGTAGCAAACGTGTCGACCAAATGATCTTGCAATAGTTCGTGTGCAAACGTAAGCTCTTGTCCGTTGGGTTCATGCCACTGCACGTTCAGGCGCTTCCACGACAGAGCCACTCCGAGAAATTGGAACATGTTCGTCGACGCACTTGTCGCGGTGGCCCATTCTTGAGGTGGCAGGGAGCGAAAGTCTAAGGGGTACACTCCGGCGAGGGCGTGAAGCAATTCCTCGAGCACACGGCCAGCGGCCTCGTACACCTCTTTGTCTTCCTCGTGGATCAAGAAATGGGCAAGCACAACACGCACTTCCTCACGGTACGCCAGGAGTGCCGATGCGCTTGAGTCGTTCGCACGAACGGCGCCGTTCAGAATGTGCAGATACCAAACTTTCTCATTCGTCATCAATGCCTTCAACTTTGAGACTTGCAGCTTGTCAAGTGCGACCCGGAGAAACACAGGAGTAGCTTCTTGAAAGTTTCCTTGCGCACAGTTGAACACGAGCGAGCTGATCACTTTCCCACCAAATTCGGAGGTAAAGAACGAGCCTGACACGAACGCCACAGTCTTGCGAAGCGCTTGCGAATAGAGCGACGGTGACATCTGCCCGTACAGAAGGCTCATCACGTGAAGCACTTCGATCACCACTACGTCTTCTCGTTGCGCATGCTCGCTGCTATCGCTGGAGCTCTTGGATGCCGAGTCATGGCTCTGCGTGTTGGCGCGTGTTCGGAAAAACTCCAGGCAGCGGTCCAGCAGCGCCAGAGACCATTCCTCCAAGAAGCTGCCTAACTCCCATATTTTGTGGTCAACCTCGGGTCCGTTGGGATTAATCGCTGCAAACGTGCTCGCCTCCATCTCCTTGAAAAGACCGTTCGACATGTCGATGCGATCCAACAAACTGCCATCACCTTTCTTCTCCACGTCGTTCACGAGAGGAAGCCACGAAAGCACGAAAAAGTAAAATCGCAATGTTGTCACGGTCTTCGTGTCGTCATTGACGTCGATACCAGGCAGCGTCAAGCGAAGTAGCGGCGCCAAGTACGTCGAGAAGAGAAGGCCTTGGCCTTGTGGACCTTGGCCGCACATGAGGTGGTACAGAAAGACTGAGAGCGACGAAATCGCAGCGGGCGCCATGTGTGACTGGCTCAGCGCACTCGGGTCCAGTGCCTTGACCATCTCCTCCAAAATTGGCCGCGCGCAATAGCTCGGATCAATGCACACGAGACTCTTGAGCACGTACATGCATCTCGAAGCGACCGATCGGTTCTTGGAATAAATGCCGTAAAATGATAATTGCAACAGCGACTCGAACACGTCCCGACACGATTCCACGTTGAGATACATGGTCGAGGAGGCACGCTCTCTGCCCAGACGTTGGGCGATCGCGGTGCTGAGAAAATAGACCGTGTTGATGAGCGATCCAGCAGCCGACGACGCGTTCGACGGATGGAAAAATGGCTTGAGCGTCGTGAGAATCTCCACAATGTACTGGTTTACTGCGTCGGGCACGCCTGCCTCGTTCGGGTTTGCCAGTAAATACGCACACAAGCGCATCGCCAAATGGTCGTATCGCTTGGTGCCGTCCAAGACGCTGTACGCCGACGGTCGTGCATTGTTCTTGAAGGGCGAGCCGAGGTCGGACGGCAAGTTAAGCAGGTCGTGGACCTTGGCAAAGACAAATCGGGTCGCATCGCGGAGACTTGCGGCCAACTGCACTGGGAATCGCTTGGCGATGCGCGCAAACAGCTTGAACCAGTGACCGTCCCAGTCGGCACAGCGTGCGATAAGCGACCACGACTGCAGCCATTGCGACACAAACGAAGAGATGGCCGACCACTCGCGGTCGCTTGCCTCCATCGGAATGTTGAAGAAAATTGTGAAGTACCCGAGTGCCTGGAAGCACCGATTCGACTTGACGTCGTTGATCGCCGGCCCAAATTCACACCACAACTCCTCCGTGAGGCTGCGATCATCATTAATTCCAAAGAACGGACGCGCCTTCTCCACGCAGCTGACCATCCCCGACGCCAGCATCTTCAGCGTCGTGGGATTCGCAACACGGGCGTTCCCACGGGAGCTAAAGCACACACGGTCGATCCCTCTCTTCGCGAGGCGCCAACTCAGCGTTAACTCGCTCGCTTCGCTCGGCGGGTACTTAGTCTTCCACTTCTTGAGCAGCAACCGCAGCGTGCGCACGGCGCGCACTTCCATGTCGACATCCACGATACGCAAAGCGTCATTCGTCCAGAGATGCCACACGAGCACATCAATCAGCTGCCGGTGGACATGCTTGGGCAGCGCGTGCTTGAGCTTGAAGAGTGTCTCGATGTTGCGGAAATGCCTTTTCTGGAGCGACGTGTGCTCGCCCTCGCCTTGCAGTCGCTCCAGCACCGTGAGCGACTCGCGTACGCGCGTGACAAAGTCCTCTCGCTCACTGAGGATACTGTCCGTGGAGACGTAGGACGGCAGGAGGCTGTAGTACGGATGGAGAGGCGGCGCGTCCCCCATGGTTTCCCCTTCTTCTTGCTTCTTTGGGGGAGGAAACCACAATGCCGTAACGAATGCAGAATCTTTCCAGGGGGAAACAAAGAGTGATGGTCGTACGGGATAAGATTGCTCTGTTGGCAAAGACATCTATCTCTGTACGCCATCATTCCCGTGGAACCAAGATAACCGTAACCCGTTTTTTGGAGGATACGTGGTCTGGAAGAAAAAAAGAAACTGAAAGGCATTCGATTTTTTTTCGAACCGGGTGCAGCGTCCATCTCGAGCTAAGGCAGGGGGAGCATGTGTGGGATATACCACGATGCAATGTGAAGTAGTGCTGCGTCCGCGTCCGTGTATCCCTAGAACTCGCCAAAAGCCTGTATGATAAAAGAGCTGATTGCGTGACCAGCACAGCATAGCTGGCCTTGGCGGGTTTGGTCGTGGGCAGCATCTGGATGCGCATTTAATGATCGTCCATGAATCTGTTGGACCGGTTTCACGCTTCTAAGGCCGCCGTCGCCAACTCAAGCTACTGACACGCGCATTCGTTGGCCGTGGCTCCGGCGAGTTATTATTATGTGCGTCGATCATTGGCAATTGCTTGAAGGTACCGTAGTTGGGCTCCCATGAGAGATTTCACGTTCATCATCATCAGTGTAGTGAGAAACTTGTAGTGACTGATGTGAAACTACATTCCAGGACTCTCTCACCTCTTCGATGATTGCTCCAGCCATGAAGATCCCACGTCGCATATCCAGTTAACCTCGATGGCTCATACCTCATTATCGTCGAGGACGCTGGCGACACAGGCTACTAAATGACCCTAATAAAGGATCAGGAAGAAGCGCGAAGGTTTCCTCAACAAGAGCAGGGCCACTAGCTTGGACGGGCGCAATGGTCTAACCTGCGGTTGCACGCATATCAATTGGGTCTATGGTTTCATGCTTTGGGTTTTGAAGGTTGGCCATGTTGCAGTAATATGAGAAGCGTACTTAGCCTCCTGGAGTGGTGAACCATCGTTACGTGCGGCATATGTTTTTACGGCAGTCTACGTAAATACATATCGTACTTAGTAGGGAAAATGAAACTCCCTCCTTTATGCTGACTTCTTGATTCGTGCACCCAACTCCCTCTCTTCATGATCAGTGATCAGAGGGCCGCCACGCGGAAACCGCAAAACCGGAAATCGAGGTTCCGACTCTGGACAAGTGGAAACTGGATTCCAGTTGGGCCGATCGACATCCACATCGCCATCACTCGATTGAACACCTCCCCTCCCCCCTTCCAACGTACCCCCTCGTGTCCGTCTCCAGCAAATGCATCTCTGGAAGGCTCTCGTCGCGGCGGCGATCGTCGTGCTTGGCGCACCGTCCGTGGAGGCTGAGGAGAGCATGGCGTCCACGCTCCACGAAGGCGAGCGCAAGATCCCGTTGGATCCAAGCGTGCAACACATTCCGCTGGACCCCAAGCTCTCGCACTTGCGGCCGCCGCCGCCGCGTGTGCCCGACGAGTTTGACATTTTTATCGGCCTCTCGGTGTTTCGCGACGGCTACCGTTGCGCGAAGACCATTTTCACGGGGCTCACGCGCGCGGTCCACCCAGACCGATTGTACTTCGGCGTCGTGGATCAGGTGAACCCAGGAGATCCCAAATGTATCGAGGAGTTTTGCAAGATGTCGGCCGAGCGATGGCCCGAAAAAGGAGCGTGTCCGTACCGAGACCATGTGCGCATCGATGAGCGACTCGCCGACGACTCGCGCGGGCCGACGCTTGCGCGCCATTACCAGCAAAAGCTAGTCCACAATGAAGAGTTTTGCCTGCAGCTCGACGGGCACAGCATATTCACCAACAAATGGGACGAGAACCTCCTTGCCGATTGGACCCGCGTGGGCAACGAGATGGCCGTGATCACGACCTACTTGCACCACCTTAACGACTTTATCAAGGACAACGGCGACAACAACGTCCCTGCGGGCTGGCTGCCGCATCTGTGCATGACCATGCGTGGCGGCAACGGCTGCGTGCGCACGATCGGCGCGAGCATGATCAGCGGCTCCAAGTGGCCGCAGATGGCTGCCCTCTGGGGTGCTGGCCTCTCGTTTAGCAAGTGCCACGCCGAGCGCCGAGTGCTCATTGACTCGCACACGCTCTGGATGTTTGACGGCGAGGAGTTCTTGCGCGCGTCGCATTTGTGGACCCATGGGTACGACTTGTACTCGCCCAGTCCGCTCGGCTCGGTGGTGTACCACAACTACTCCAAGGTTCCGGCGCGGTACGTTCTCTCGTATTGCGGATTCCCCCCATTGCGTTTTTGATAATTATGCGACTGACTCGGGCGTGGTGATGATGCAACAGATTTGAACACGTCAAGGTGGACCAGAAGCAGAAGGCACTCGAGAGCGAAATGGGCGTGAACCGTTTCAAGCTCATTGTGGGGCAGCCGTTCAAGGGCCCAGTGGATACGTTCGAGATGGACAAGTATGCGTTTGGCAAAGTCCGTACTTTCCAGGAGTACCTCGACTTTGCGGGTGTGACGTTTGTCGAAGGCCGCAACGACTCGATGTCGTGCCACCAGCTCCACTGGGTGCCGTACTCGGACCCGACCGAAGTCGAAGAGATCATGGGCCACACGTGGAAGATGCTTCCAAAGGCCACGCCCTCTCCGAACGGAGCATTGGATCCAGAGGATGAGGACTTGCTGGAGAAGGCTGGTAAACCGAACCTGCAAGCCAACAAGCCCGGGGACGGAATGCGCTTCCGGCAGGAGGACCCGCTGGATGCCGTGGGCGGGCCACAGCTCAGCGGCGGCTCCATGTTTGTGCTGATCCTGGTTGCTGGCGTGCTCTTTGTCGCCTTCTCCAACGACAACTTCTCACGCGCGATCCGTCGCCAGTTCCGATCGAAGGCGGAGACGCAGGCGGCCCTCTAAGCGGTCCTCGGGGTGTTGAAGGTGTGCATTTTCTGTCAAACTCAATAGATGGTTTGAATATGTAATAAAACCTCGTCGCTCTTATTCGAAATGAACCGCATTTCTTGGCTCGTATAAAGAGAGATTCCGGAGTAACCAGTCGCTCTTTTGGATTGCCCCCCTTCCTCAGGCAGTTCCGGTGTAACCTCGCCAGCCGCAGAGGGTTAGTTAGTACCCCCCGACGCACCCCACGCGTGGACAAGTTCAAGTTGCCCCTCGCGGAAATGGCCGGCAACAAGCACAAGAACGGCATCGTCTGTATGTTCCCTGGCTGCGAGAAGAAGATGCGCACGCAGAAGTTCAAGGGCCACTTTGTCAAGGCCCACTTGCGCGACGGCGAGGAGTACACGGTGGACCACCGGCGCCAGTTTGAGGTCGCGCAGACGGAGCCGCTCGCCGATAGCGACTCGGCCAGTGCGACAGCATCACCCATGGAGCTCATGGGTAGCGCGGGAACACCCAAGGGAGCCAAGACGGAGCCGATCAGGCGCACGTCGCTTGACATGGCCAAGAAAGTCGCCGACGCGGTGGCGGCGGGCATGGCCACGGCCGACTTTACGACTGAGGCGCCACGGTTGGTCGAAACCGAAGATGCGACGGCTGCGGGCGAACCCACTGCGGCGCCGCTGACACTCCCTCCACCAGTGGCGACGCCCGTGCCAACTGCGGCTCCCGTGCCAACACCAGTGCCCGCGGCAGTCGCAGCACCGGCACTAACACCAGCACCAGCACGGGCAAAGCGTCCCGCGACTGCGATTTCCAGCGACGTCCCGACCATGCCGCCAGGCGGGCTGGACGACGCGACAATGGTCAAAATGCTCATGCTCATGGACCGCCGGTTTAACGAGCTCACGGCCAAGATGGACGAGATGGTCGAGATGCAGCGACTGCTGTTCTCGGCGATCATGTCGAAAGAAGCCACCGCAGAGGAGCAGGCCGCCAAGAAACGGAAGGAGAACAGCCCGACTGTTGTCTAAATCGATTTTTTGCACGTGCTAAAACACGTTTATACGTAACTCATTTTCATTATGTAACCGTACCCCTGTCCGGTTACTGTTTCTATCGGCCAACCAAGAAACGTCATTTTGATCCGAGACCAAAGAATGAGCGAAGCGGCATTGGAGGCATTCGCGAGCGTGGATCAGACGCTCGCGGCAGTGGAGGAGCACCTCAAGGTGTTTGGCGACAAGTCCGTGGAGGAGTTCATCCACGAGCTCACGCCGATCGACAAGGCCAAAGTGCAAGTCTCATTGGGTACGTCCAACTGAACGAACAGTATCAACGCCGGCGACGGCTCACATGTGATTCCGTTGCTGCAGCGTACTCGATCAACGCGCTTTTGTACGTGTACCTAAAGACTCAGGGCGTGTCCTCTAAGGACATTCGTCAGACCCACGTCAAGCAAGAACTGGTAGGCTTTGGAGTTTTATCAAGCAGCTGCGAAAGCCGTCAAGGACTGACCCAACCTCAATGGCATTACAGGACCGCGTCAAGGGATTCATCAAGAAGATCAAGGACACGGAGGAGCTCGCCAAGGGTCCGTCGCTCAAGCTCGATAAGGACGCGTCCAAGCGATTCATTAACAGCGCACTCAGCCGCGACCAAGTGTACGCCGAGGCGCTGGACGAACGCAAGAAGCAAGAGGCCGAGAAGGCACCGCCGGCCACCAAGCGCACCGCACCAGCCACCAAGGCGTCGGACAAAAAGAAGCGTCGAAAGAACTAAGAAGATCCCCCTGTTAATTGTAATTGTAGACACACTTGATCTGCTGTGGATGCGCCTCTTGGCGGCAAATCGGACACTCGGGTTTGTTCTTTTGGCACCACCCGACAATGCACTCCCAGCAAAAGACGTGGCCGCACGGCGTCGTCGCTGGAGACGTGCGTTCGCCCAAGCAGAGCGCGCACTTCTTGGGCCGCCCTGTCGAGAAAGCAGTTTCCATGACTGGCGACGACGGCAGTGCCGTCGGCACACGCACCGCCACCGCGTTTGTATGGGAGCTGGAGGCGCTGCCGAACTTTAGCTTCGCCTCGGCTTTGTGCATCTTCCGGATGCCCCGCAGTTCACTCAGAGCCGCCGACGCCAGGCGAATCGTCATCAGATAGCCCTACAGATCAGTTCGATATTAGAATCCACAGTATCGTACAGTATGTCGCAGGTGGCGACGTACCAGTAGCGAGAGGTTCAGTGCCGGGTGGAGATCCTTGCG
This sequence comes from Pythium phragmiticola, assembly GCA_023335935.1. Lineage (NCBI taxonomy): Eukaryota > Oomycota > Peronosporomycetes > Pythiales > Pythiaceae > Pythium > Pythium phragmiticola. Next base: position 41,967 of record JAADWA010000074.1, read on the forward strand.
TACAAACATGTACTCAATCCGGGCGAGTCGCTTGGCGACCTGCAGGAACCGAGCCGACACGTAGAACGCCGCGAGATGGAGCTGCGAGAGCCACTGCTGCAGTGGCGCGACCGAGAATTCGTAGCCTGCAGGAAGCACTTTTGTCTGGAGGGCCGTCGCCCACGTCTTGAGCTGTGCGACCAAGCGGTCGACACGCGCGAGCAGCGACCGCAATGCCGTCTCATTCGTGGACTGTGATGCAGTATCCGTCACTTGCCCTGATACTGCTGCTGTGGCTTGTTGTAGGCGAAGCTGCTGCGCCATGCGCTCTCGCGGCGACCACGTAAGCTGCGAGAGGTTGAGCCAACCAGTCTGCGAGCGTGCCGCAGCGTACTGCGGGAGCACGGCGAGCGCGAGCCACGCGACGTGGCGGGCGAACCCGATGTTCTGGGCCGCAGGAAGCTTCGTGCTTGGTGAATGATCGTTCACCACACGCATGACATCGCAGTACTCTTCTCCGAGCGTCTGCTGCGGCCTCTTGCGGCCGAGCACGAGCAGATAGTAGAGCAGCGCCGACGCCGACGTGAGTTCAGGGAGAAGCTGCGAGAGCAAATGCGTGCCAAAGCAGCGCTCCAACAGATCGCGCAGCAGGTTCTTCACTTCGCTTTCGTATACAACGTCCTTCTTTTGCGCGAGCAGCAGCTCCACGCACGCGCCGGCCGCCGGGAACGCTGCCATCTTATTCGGCTGGGGATAATAGCAGCGGATCTGCTACGTTGGCCGTGTTGACGAAGCCAAGCTGTCACTAAATACGCATCAGAAGACCGATACGAACCTAATGATATACTTCCGTGCACTATATTAGGACACAGAGGGGCTTCTTTTTGAGTGGAGCTGGTCAAATGGAATGGTTGGTCTCGTGGACTGACAGCATCAAAGGACGCACAAGTGCGAGGCAGACTTCTCCTCTCGCTCCCGTGTCGACTGCATCTCCAAAGCATGTCGGCCGTGAACGCATCGCGTCCCGATGTGATCGGCAAGCTGCCGCAGCTGCAGAACATGGTCAAGCGCGACCCGGACGGGTACAAGTCCGAGTTCCTCATGCAGCTGCGCCACTACGAGAGCGAGTACCAGCTCTTTGAGCTGCAGCCTACCAAAGAGTCGGCCCACTTTGGCGCGCTCGTGTCCTTCTTGAGCCACGTGGCCAAGTGCTATCCGGTCGAGATGGCCGCGTTCCCGTCGCAGCTTATCACGTTGCTGCGCGACAATTACCTCGTACTCGAGCAGGATCTGCGCAAGACGCTCGTGCAGGCGCTCATGCTCATGCGCAACCGCGCGTTGATCGACCCGATCACTCTGCTCAAGCTCTTTTTCGAGCTGTTTCGTTGCCCAGACAAGCGGCTCCGTGAGCTGCTGTACAACCACATTGTCTCGGACATTCGCCAGCTCAACGCCGTGAGCAAGAACATTAAGGTGAACAAGGCGCTCCAGAATTTCCTCTTTGACATGCTCCAGGACGAGAACGAGACGGCCGCCGTCAAGTCGCTGCAAGTGCTCGTGGATCTCTTCAAGCGCAAGGTGTGGCACGACACGCGCACGGCCAATGTGATTGCGACGGCGTGCACGAGCAAGAACACGAAGCTGCTCGTGATGGCGATCAACTTTTTTCTCGGCATTGACGACGACATTTTGGAAGAAGAAGACAAGATCAAGCAGGAAAAGCAAAAGACGGTCGAAGTGGATTACCACAACCACTCGAAAAAGACCAAGAAGCGCCAGCGCGACACGATCAAGTCGCTCAAGAAGAACAAGCGCGCACGCAACAAGGACTTGACCTTTACGGCCACGTTTCCGGCCATTGAGCTGCTCAACGATCCGCAGGGCGTCGTCGAGAAGCAGCTCAAGGTGCTCAAGGGATGCACCGAGCGATTTGAGGTCAAGCTGCTCATGATGAACTATATCGGGCGCGTGTGCGGCTTCCACAAGCTCGTACTGCTGCCGCTGTATCCGCTGCTGCAGCGGTACCTGCAGTCCCACCAGCAGAACGTCACGCAGATCCTTGCGTACCTCGTGCAGTCGTGCCACGACGAGCTACCACCGGAGGAGCTGCTGCCGATCGTCAAGAGCATTGCGACCAACTTTGTCACGGAGCGGTGCTCGTCCGAAGTGATTGCGGTCGGCATGAACGCGCTGCGGGAGATTTTCCGCCGAGTGCCGCTCGTACTCGAGTGCGACGACATGGACGCGCTCATCCAGGATCTGATCATGTACAACCGCATGCGCGACAAGACGATCGTCATGGCCGCGCGTGGCATTCTCAATTTGATTCGCGAGATCCACCCGGCACTGCTCAAGCGCAAGGACCGCGGCAAGCACCACATTGAGACGGCTCGCCCCAAGCAGTTTGGCGAGCTCGTCGCAATGGAAGACGTCGATGGCGCCGAGCTGCTTGCGGCCGCCGAGGCGGCTGGCCGGTTCGACGCGGAAGAGAACCAGGACGGATGGGAGGTCGCGTCCGAGTCGGACAAGGACGGAGACGACTCGGACGGTGAGTGGGTCGACGTTGAGTCGGACGTAGACGACAACGCCGGAGGTCCCGCCAGCGACGATGAGGATGATGACGAAGAAGAAGAGACGCCCACGGAAGCCAAGCCGCAGCAGGAGCGACTGAGTGCGCGTCGTATCCTCACGCCCAAAGACTTTGAACGCATCGAGATGCTCAAGAAGGAACGCGAGGCCGAGCTCAAGGATCCAGCGATGCGTCGCAAGCGGAAAAAGGCCGAGGAAGTGGCGGCCACTGCCCAGGCGGCCAAGAACGAAGTGCAGATGACCAAGGTATCTCCAGAAGATCTCGAGGGGTACTCGAAGAAGAAGCGTATGACCCAGGAAGAGCGGCTCAAGAGTGTGCTCGAAGGACGCGAGGACTGGAAAAAGAAGAAGCGCGGCGGCGGCACGACCAACACGGAGAAGAAGCGACTGAAGCACTTTATGATGATCAAAAAGAGCCGAAAGGTCCAGGGCAAAGTGCTCAAGGGCGCGAGAGAAGTGCAGGCGTCGCGGACCCACGTCGTCAAGCAGATTATGAAGCACGACGCCAAGAAGCGCCGCGCGATTTAGAACTCTCTGTTTATAAAAAAAGTGTTTTAGACCACGATTAGACTTTTATGCATTTATCCTGTTTATGGACTATCCGTTTTAGTGACGTGGCACTACTTGGCACGGGAGGAGAACAAGGAGGAGACGTCAATCTTGAAGAGCTCCTCAAGAAGAGAAAGCATGGCGCCGCTGGTCGTGATCCGCGCGGGCGCCAAGGAGATCGAGTACCGCGACCCGCGCGCGCCGTGGAAGCAGCGTGTGGCTGAGATGGTACGAGAGCGCGAGTTGCTAGCGAACAACGCGGGCGATGAGAGCGATGCCTCTTCCAGCGGCAACAGCGACGAGGAGGAAGAGCAGGAAGACGACGAAGACGAGGTACCGACCGCTAGTGTGTACGGCATGAAAGCAGAGCTACTGGCACTGGGTGGCATGCATGTCTTTCGGTGTGCGGCGTGCGCAAACGTCGTCGCCGACCGTGACGACATTATCGCCAAATCGTTTTGGGGCCGCACGGGCAAGGCCTTTTTGATGAACGCCATGTGAGTTGTTATCTTGGAGGATAAATGGGGCCTAAACGATCATTTATCCTAATTGGAATCTGAGTACGCGAAGGTTCAACGTCCACACGGGGCCTCCACGGGATCGCTACTTGATGACGGGCCGCCACACTATCTGCGATGTCCAGTGCACGCGTTGCGACGAAGTGCTCGGTTGGAAATACGTAAGTAAAGATCGGATTTGTTTCGTCGGGATTTTACTAATCGGATTTATGGTTATTTACGGCGTGTAGGTTCGCGCGATGGAGGCGTCTCAAAAGTACAAGGAAGGCAAGTTCATCATGGAGCGTGCGGTCGTCGAGGACGACAACGATGAGAAGCGAATCTAAACCTGCGTCTAAACCCGCGTCTAAACTAGCACCAACACAACACAATTATAAGTGGAGGGGTCCAATCAAGTCGTATATTGTAGTACTAATACGCTTCGTGTGATGAGGAGGACCCTAAGATCTCATATTTACTGGCCGGGCGGTCGCATCATCGGGGGTGGCCCTGGTGGACCAGGAGGTCCACGCATACCAGGAGGTGGCAACATGCCAGGCGGCAGTCCCATGCCTGGTGGAGGGCCCATGCCTGGCGGAGGCATCATGCCCATGGGGCGAGGCGGGAGCATGCCCGGTGGTGGCATGCCACGGCCACGGCCGTACGCCATCGGCTGGGCTTGGGCAGCGACTAGAACACACACCAAGCATTCGTAGAGTTAGATATCCAAGTTCGTGGTCCAAATGCTGGAGAGGTTGGAGTGAGGAGGGTGAGAGGAAGTAGCGAGCGAGATCCATCATCCTAAGATCAACGGTAGTACGTTGGGTAGATGTAATTGGAATGCTCACGCCCGTGGGTTCGGGAAAGAAAAGCCGGGCGCCCACACTGGAATCGCTTATCTGTTCGAGTCTGATCATCTGGAACACGCCGCCGCCTTCCTCTCGCTTCTCTTCTCCACATACATCGAAAACGATACACAAACTCACCTTGTCCGGGTTGCATCATGCCTGGCGCGGGGCCACCAATGCCGCGCATCGGCGCCATGAGTCCCATGGGTGGTGCACCCAATGGAGCCGCCGGAATGCCACGGCCAGCGGCGCGCGCAACGCCGGGGCCGCTCGGACCAACCGTCTCGTTCTCCGGTGCAAGCGGCGGGCCGTCCACCGTCAGCGACACGACATTCTCCCCGCGCAGTAAAACGAGCCCGAGGTGGCGCTTCTCAACGCGCTCCTCCGAGACGCTGGTCTTGACCTTGGCCTTGAGCGTGCGGAACTCTTCGCAGTCGCCCAGCACGAGGTTCATGTGCTTGTCAAACGCCATGAAGTACCCGACCAGCACGCGCGAGTCCTGGAGCGTGACCTTCATGCGGTAGTTGATGTAGTTGAGCATCTTGCTGCTCTTAGACGTCACCTAGAGTTGCACCAAGCACCCATTGAGCAATCCCCAGCTCGTGTAGAAATGGAAGGAAAAAAACAGCGTTTACCATCTTGGAATCGACTGGTTGATTTCGGGAGGACGAATGAATGCAGGGGTGAAAAAATTAGACCGGGAGGACGAGGAACACGTCGCGGATACAGGCAGACGTGTCGTGGGTCGCTCCTGCGGTCGTGGGGAAAGATGGGGAATCGCCGACGACACAGGAGGGGGGAAAGATGCCGCCTCTTGGTTTTGCCGTGCTTGTTCGGGATTGCTTTGCACCACCACCCACAAGCAACAACCCACACGAGAGTTCAAGCAACATTCTGTTGAGATAACATTCTGACGACATAGTGCAAGCTAAGCTAATGTCGATGCGAAGCTGATTCAGAGTGTACCCATGTTGACGCGTTCTCAGATCTGGCGGAGCAATCTGTATTAGACGCTCTCACGTGCACTGACAAGCTGCGCGATGTCTTTCTGATTTCGCTCAGCAATCCCAATAGTGGGCTGTGAAGGCTGCAGGGAACGCTCTGAGCTGTCTCCACTACGCCCTGTCTACGCCGTGTCAGCCTTCTTGACGGGTGCGTCGCTGGTGACGCGTTTCTTGTCGGTGAGGCTCTTGACGTGCTGGATGGAGCCAAAGATACCCTTGCGCTTGAAGAAGCGAACCGTCACGAAGCCCGAGACGCCCATGAGTACTACAGATGACGCCGTGACCGCCAGGAACCAGCCGGGCGCCTCCTCGACGCCCGAGACCAAGTTCATGCCAAAGACACCGGCCACGAACGTGCCCAGTGAGATGCTGATGCCAGCGACTGAAAAGAGAATGTTGGTGCCCAGCAAGTAATTGCGCATGGCGTCGAGCCGCAGCTTGACGACCGTCTCGGTGTTTTGGATGCGCTGCTGCATGAGCGTGGCGTTGGTCTGCAGCGCGTAGACCTCTTGGAGGTAGTTCTCAATGAGCACCTCGGCTTCTTCCGAGTCGTAGCTCCACACATTGCCCAATAAGGACCGGTCTTCGTGGAGCTTGCTTAAGTACAAGAGCCGCAGGTCTTCTTCGTTATTGAGTGTCGCCATCAGCGCGCGTCGCACGCCGTCGACGCGCGACTGGAACTCGTTCATAGTGTTCTTAAACGAGCGCAGCGTGTCAAGTTCTCCGGCCGTGGGCTGGCCCGCAGTGAGTCGACTCAGGGACGTGGTGATGGCGGGCGCGACTCGGTTGAATTCACCGTGGTAGTACCGACACAACGCCCCCAACAACGCCTCAAGGGCCCTATGCAGGAAGAAACCCACTGTGGGTCAGCGTCTCTCCCCAGTACCAATAGATGACCACGAGACACGTACTGAAACTCGTAGGCGACGATGGTCTCGTCGGGGGCCGCGGCCGTGTGGAAGACGTCTTCGAGCATGGGCTGCAGCGTGAGGTCGTCGTCCCGAAGGAACACGACGCAGCGATGGCGCATGATGATGGCGCGGATTGGATCTGCATAAGCCGGTATACTACATTTGAGCGCATGGAGAGCAGGTGCAGAAGATCAGGAGGAGTTAGTATTACCGGCATTGACGAGAATGGCCTGGTCGCGCACTTCCACCGACGGCTCGCTGCGCACGGCAAACGCGCTGTCGAGCTGGCGGATGTCACGCGCGTGGACGCGCTGCACGTCAATGATGCCATCGAAATTGGACCGTGCGCCGCGAGGGGTGCGAACTCTCGGTGGTGGCGTCGGCGCGGAGGCAGCGTCCTCCAGCGTGGAGGCGGCCGCCTCCCGCGTGATGCGCAGCACCTCGGCGCGCGTCATTGTCTGGGTCGTTGGGTTGCCCTCCACGTCAAAGATGAGCACACGTGTATTGCGCGACTTGTTGTCTGGCAGCGAAGCGCCACTGGGCGAGAACGCGGCAGTAGCGACGGTCACAAAGCGGCGCGCGAACGGCACGAATGGGGACGCAAGCGGCAGTCGCAAGGGCGTCGTCGTGAGCCATTCGTTGCTCTCGCTGCAGAGGCACTTAAGCGGCAGCGAGCGGTTTACGGCCAGCAGCGATCGAGAGGGTGTGGCAGCGGATAGGCTGTGTAGGGGCCCACGCAGCGGCGCGGTGCAGAGCCTCCGGAACGGCAGCATTTTCCAGTCTGCGAGCTGTTGAAGGAGAAGTTCACTTCAGAAATACCGTACCATACCGGTGAAACCGTTTTACTTCCCCCATAAACACTTTTTATTAGATTGTTTAACCCTCCGGTTCCCAACTAGTTTAAAAACTAGTTTACGATTAGCGGGACGTGATTACTGTCTTGGGTCGCTGCGTGATCACTGAGTTAGGATCTTTACACGAGCACGACAATGGTCCAGACGCTCGTGACCATGCTGACGGCGGCGATCACGACGATCGCGACGACCGCGATCTTGTCGAGACATCCGGCCTCTTCGGTGCAGAGCAGCCAGAAAAACACGCATGGCAGAATGAGCGCGAGCGTCGTGGTCGGAATGATGGTTGCTCCAAAGATCCCGAGCGCCGTCGGCTGGAAGAGGTACGCGAGCGCGACCGTGGCGAGCACGGTCGCGGACCGCACGAGCAGTGCGAGCCACGGCCGCCACCACCGACTGTCGCCACTGATGCCGTGGGGACTGGTCGCCTCCACATCGACGTCGTCAACGTCGTCACTCTTGTGGAGATCATGCAGACGGTTCTGGCTCAGCAGCCGCCGCCGCGACTGGCGAGATGGCTCGTCACCATGATGATGCTCATTCGTGAGCTGGAGGAGCCGCTCGAGCGCGCGCTGCAGCGGCGCCATGGTCACAGTGTACGAGAGCAGCAAGTGCACGCAGTAGAGCACGATGGCCAGATTGCGCACGACGGGATTGCGCATGTTGAAAAACACAGGCGCCTGCAGCGTGGCGCCGTAGACCGCATACGTGACGACACAGATGGGCATGTAGAGCAGCGCTAGCACGGCCGTTTGGCTGCGCGCGACCACAGCGCCGCACTGGCGGTGGTCGCTCATGGCATTGTAAAAGGTCGGCACGACTGCGTGGCAGAAAAAGCCGCTCGCGAGCAGCGAAAACGAGTACGCGAGCTTGACAAAGAGCGAGGCGTGCGACAGGTCGGGCGTGCCAAAGACGATCGTTTCCTTATCCAGTGCAATCTGCTTGAGCGGGTACATGGCGTCGCCAAAGATGACCGTCTCGATCCAAAAGCAGACGCCCACGTTGATGGCCGAGAAGATGGCGAGCGTCTTGAGCGACCGCACGAGCACGTGGCACCACACGCTTAGTCCGACGCCACTGAGGACCAGTCCATAACTCCAGCCTGTCATGTCTGTGATGCACACCGTGACAAGCGCAATGTACCCGGTCGAACTGATGAGGAAACTGCCGTGGAGCAGCAGTGCCGTAAAAATGTACCCCTGGCGCGCGAGGCATTCGCGCGCGAGATCGCAGTATGTCACGCGCTTGCCACTCGACCACCGCAAAATGTCCATGGCCTCGATGAGCAGCTTGGTCGTGTAGAGACAGAGACTGGCGGCAAACACGAGCAGTAGCACGCCGTACCAGTCGAGATCCACGAGCGCGAGCGGCAAAAAAACGAGCCCCGAGCCGGCCATGAATGAGATAAAGTGGAAGCTCGTCTGCCACGGCGACAGGCGCCCATCGCATTCACTCTCGGGCTGGGAGCTGCTCGCGCTCGTCGAGCGGCGCCGTCGCCCAGGCGCCTGGTTGTCGACTGTGCCGTAGTTGGTGCTAGCGCGCACCGAGATGGCGTGGATGTTTTCAGCGTAGGTATCGTACGCGCTCTGAAGAAGCTGTGGGGATTCGGACACCGGTGACGGTGACGGTGACGGCGACGCCTGTGGTTGCGGTGGAGATGCGGTCGGTCGGTTGCTGCCTGTTGGCCGATTCTTGAAGCCGCCAGAGACGCTCGCGCGGTGCGAATCGCGTGATCGTGGTGGTGGCATCATGGTGTATAAGGATATGCAGAGTGGTGCTGCTGTCGTGCTGTGTGGAGAGTGCTGGAATGCCCGCGGCGCCAAGAGATCGCGTCGGAAATGGGAGCTCCTCGCGGTTTTGTTTTGCACTTCTCATCCACCGCTCACAAGCGACATTCGCGCAACCTTCCTGCGACCTACCAGTAAAATAGAAACCTTGGTGTGGAAGGAAAAGCTCAACAAGTGGGACAGGGAATCCCACGCTTTCCGCCGCCGGATCTTTCTGGTGGAGGCTCCACTCTCAAGTTAAGACTCAAGATACATTGGTCCTGTGGCGTGACGAACCGCATCACCCCATCTCGAAGGATGGAGACTACTCGCCAGTTCATGCCCTCGGAGTTGGGAAGCGACGTTACTGGTTTCTACCGTTTCTAATACGTCTTCCATTTCTAACCATCAAGTTGAAGTCAGTCAGTCAAGCCTGCCGTCACCTCGATCGATTGTTCCAATAAATTGCTGCGGCTTTTCCACAATAATTGTACAATTATTGTTCGACCCCAACGAGCTGGAGCACGCGCAAGAAGCAGTAGACGCCAAAGCCGATGAGGAAGCCCGCGCCAGTGTTGATGCCCAGACAGCCAGCAGCCGTGAGGATCAGCAGCAGCGTGTCCTGGCGGTTCGTGTGGTCAATCTTCAGCCCGACGGCCGCGAGACTGAGTCCGCTAAAGATGAGCATCACGCCCAGGACCGACTGTGGGAAGATGCCCTTTTGCAGCAGCACGAGGCACGACGAGCCAAAGAGCAGCGCGAACGACAGCTTGAAGAGACCGAGAAAGACCATCGAGAGCGAGGAGCGCGCGCCGAACGTGTACTGTGACGCGAGCCCGCCGGCGCCGTGGCACACGGGCAGCATCCCAAACCAGGAGAACAATAAATTGCCGCCGGCGATGCTAAAGCAGATGCGACGAACGCCCGCCGGTGCGTCGTGCTTTGGGAACAAGTCGGTGGCGAGCTTCTCGACGGCGATGACGCTGTTGAGAAGCGACAGTGGCAGCTGTGGCAGAAAGAGATAGACAAACGCCGTTTGGAAGGCGTGCCACGAGGGCACCACGGGCGCCACAAAGTCGGGTCCGAGCCGCAGCGACGGGAGGTTGTAGTCGTGCTTGAGCGTCGAGTACTGGTACACGGCGACCAGCATGCCGTACACGAAGACCACGAGACCAATGGGGACTTTGCGGCTGTTGAGAAACACGACACAAAGCAGCCCGAGGACGATCGAGACGAGCACGCTGTCGATGCCCCACCACTGAATCTCGGTCGACGATTCTTTTCCCGAGAAGGGCGTGGTCGCCGTGGCCTTGGTGAGTTTGAGCTTGGATACGTACGCCGCCTTGAAGCCGCTCATCATGATACTAATTCCAACGCCCAATTGGATGCCTCGCACGACTGCCATGGGCACCCACCTGACGACGACCGTGATGAGGTTGGTGACCGCCAGCAGGAACATGGTCACGCCCGAGAGGATCCCCGCGGCCAGGATCTCTTCGTTGGAATACTTCTCTGCGATCGCGACGGCCGAGATGGTCTTCATAGGCTGCACGGGGATAGGCACGGCAAAGTAGAGCGAGAGTCCGGCGGTAAAGACGCCCGCGAAGAACAGCGCGGGGCCGATTTCGATCTGCGGCTTGCCGCCGACGCGACCGATGGCGAGCGCCGTGAGCAGCGGCAGAAAGAGCCCAATGTCGCCGAACGCACCCGAGAGTTCCTGCAGCGTTGCGTGGCGCTTCATGTAGGCGAACCAGCCCGGACGAGCAGCTACGAACACGCGCTGCAGCAGTGGCTTGCCGTCGGTCGGGCCCGTGACCGAGTCAAACTTGGCGTCGTGCTCGTCCAGGAGCAAATGGTCGTGGATGCTCGGCGTCGACGCGACGTCGAGCGACGCACCACTAGTGTTACGGCGGTCCATCATCCCAGGGGCGCTTGTGTGGCGAGGCGTGCGCTGTTCTCGCAACGGGGGAATGAGAGCTATTGAGGAGCCCGACTGCAAGGGGATCTCGGACCCAGAGTATCTGCCGTTGTGAGGAGACCACCGATTGGAGGCGTAATCAGAATCAGGTGATGGGCATGAGTCAGCTCCAATAGTTCAAGACCGAGTGCCTCGGGCCAATGGCACGACACCTTCGTTTTGTTGCTTTTCTCTTTGTGTTAGTAGTCTCGCGTCCTGTGTCTCTCTGCAGATGATTCTTCTCAAGCTGCTCGCTCCGACTCAATAGGATGGAGCCTGTGGGGTATGTAAATCAAAAGACCTGGTCGCTCTCTACTGCGGGGGCTCCCACTCGAACGGCAGCGGCGGCTCGGCTTCTTCCTCGGCTCCCGCAGCCGTCGGGGCCTTGATCGCCTCCACGTCTTCCTGTTCGCTGGGCGTCGTATCACGAAGCACGACGACACCAGCGGCACGCTGGTTCGGATACATGACAGGTATGTATCGCTGCTTGACATCAAACGCCATGAACTGTTCCTGCGCGGACGTCACACGAGCGGGGGACTTGACGGTGTGAGTGGGTGCCTCCTTGACCTTCTTCACGGCGGCGGTAGCCGCCTTGTCCTCGGTGGCCACGGGGCCTTCCGAGTCCACGTCCATCGCCTCGGTCTTTTCTTCCGTAGCCGACGTGTCCATCTTTGCCTCGGGCTCGGGCTTCTTTTCCTTGGCATCGTGTTTGGCCTGACGGGCCTTGGCCTTGGCGGTCGTCGACAGCACGGCCGTGGCGACCAGCTCCTTCTTCTCTTCCTTCTTTTCTTCCATCCGCTTGGGCGTCGCAAACAGCGACTTCTTGGCATTGCAGTGCACGCCATAGTCCTTCGGCAACTTGAGGTCCTTGTTGAGACCAATGAGGTACGTCGGCTGGAACGACAGCTCGAGGAAGTGGAACATGGGGTACCAGAACCAGTGCTGCGCCCAAATCGCCAAGCCCACGACCGAGCCCATCTTTGTGAAACTATATATCAGAGGATACGTGTCAGATCCCGTCAGCCAACAGCTCCGCATACAAAAAAGCCCCGACGAGTTCGTACCCCATGTGCGACTGCAGGGAGATGACCACGTTGCGGCCACCTGCATCCAGAATGCCCTGCGCGAGAATCGCGCCCATCTACAAATACCACATACCGTTAGAAAACCAGCGTCTCTCCCCCTCTCTCTATGAGCATCCCTACCTTGGTCATGGTCGTGACGTGCTTGTCCGTAATGAGCTTCAAGATCTTGGCGCGAATCGTCGTGACCTTGGCGTTGCGGCCTTCCGACTCTTGCATCAGCACCATGGCAAGAGCCATCAACGCGCCTTGACGCACATAGTCCACGGGGTCATCCAGCAGCGGCTCCAAGAGTTGAATAGCTTCGTTCTTGGCCGTGCCGGCACACGCAATGCCCACAGCGAGACACGCGCCATACCGCACGTGCGGGTTGAAGCTCTCTGACAAGAGCGACACAAGCTTGGGCACTTGGACGGGCGTTCGAAAGAGCACGAAACCCAGACACGTGACGGCCGCACGCCGCACGTCGTCCGACACGTCGCTCACCGACACGTGGAGCAGGCGACGCACGGCGCTGTTGTTGGCCGTGCCGACGTACGCCATCGCGGTGGCGTAGATCCCGCCGTAGCGAATGAGCGGGTCCTTGTCACGAATGAGCTGCTCAATGAGCGTCTCGGCCTGCTCCTCACGCTCGTACATCATGAGTGCAATGCCCATGACGCAGCCGCGAATGATCTTTTCGTGCTTGGTGTCGTGGGCGTACGCGAGCAGATCCTTGACGATCTCACCATTGCGGTGCTGGCCGCCGGCACCGAGCATGACCAACCCAATCGCGATGCCTGCGCCTTCTCCGGCGACGGCCGAGTCCGTAAACATGATGTTCTTGAGCTCTTCGTAGATCTCGTAATCATGGGACGCCAACCCGCAGAGCCCAATGCCCAGACACGCGCCGTGCTGGACCGTCTCGTCGGCACCGGCGTTGCGAAGCGCATTGCGGAGGTACTCCATCGACGTCTTGCTCGACTGGCCGGCGAACCCCTTGTTGGCGTGGATGAGCCCCATCGCGTACAGCGCGCCGCCCTCCGAGTATGGAGACGCTGACACGCCTCCTTGGGAGAGGTACGGCGCCAGCAGGTTCATGCTCTCGCGGACGTGGCCGCGGTGGACCACACCAAGACTCGCGGTGGCCGTGAACTTGGCCCAGTTCGTCGCCTTGCCGAGCCACTCGAGGTTTTCACGGAGAAAGGCGTCGTTCGTCGTTCCGGCGTTCATGTACGAGTGCGCGATCACGGCCGAGTGGTGGAGCACCGAGTTGCGGTTCTCGACGGCCGTCTTAATAGTCTTCATGACGAGCGGATCCGCGTCGCTGCTGCGGTGCAAGAAGTCGAGCGACAAGTCCACGAGGAATTCGCCCGACAAAATGAGCTTGAGCCGGTCCATCTTGAGCCAGTAGTCGGCGGGCGCACCCGCTGGAATGGCCGGCGCCGCGGGCACCGACTGCGCCGGTGCCACGGCATCGCCGCTGCTGGCGTCGTCGGCGACCGGTGCGGCGGTGGGCGTCGGCAGCGAGTGGTAAATGTTCATGAGGAACTTTTGGTTCTCGTTCTCGCTGAGATCAAATGCGACTTGGTACGCGAGCAGACACTGCTCGTCACTGCCGTGGACGAGCTGCTCGAGAATGGCCGTGACCTCCAAGTGGTTGTCCAGCATTTGCAGACACTGGCACACGCCCGAGTAGTCTTGCGCGCACCGCGACCGGTAGATCTGGACCATGACGCCGTAGACCTGGAGACGAAAGTCGCGGATCGACACGACCGTGCGGCAAATCTCAAAGCAGTACGCGAGCATGGCCGCGACGTCCGGCGCGCGCGTAATGCTGGCCTCGACCTGGTCGAGCCGACGCGCCTCGAGGGCGATGCCCAACGCCTGCTTGAACTCGCCCGACGCGTAGCAACGCTCAAACATACGCTCCACGACCGCTGTGAGCCGTGGGTCCAGGAGCTTCTCGGCTTCGGCGTCTTCCTTGGCACGCGTCGAAATGTACTCGTCAATGCACGTAGCTGGTGGTGACAACGTGAACAGCTCCATTAGATACTTTTCTTGGGGATCCCCCCGATGAGGATAGACAGTACGTACCGATGATCGTGTCGGTGTACTGCGACTTGGCGTTGACGTCAAAGAACTTACCGGCGCCGAGCGCGAGCCGCAGCGCGTCGCTATACTCTTCCAAGTGGAAGAAACACTGCCCAATAAGACAGCAATGCTCTCAGTCCTGAGCCGGCGTTTCTGGAGGGATTAGGAGCCATACCTTGGAGGCCACGTAGGCCGCGAGTTCGCGGTGCTCAAACTGGTCGTCGTCCGAGAGGCTCTCAATCAACGGGATCGCATCGGCGATCTCGGCCCAGTACGCGTCCACGACCTGGTTCAGCTTTTGCAGAGCGTGCGCCTGCAGTGCGTGGATTTGCCCAGCAACTCAGCGTCAGCGATTGTTCCTAAAGCGTCGCCCCCTAGCGCAACTGAACGCACCTTGAGCGTGTGGTCATCTTCCTCGAGCAACGCCAACAGACCGGCCGCTGTACGAGATCCAAATCTAACGGTCAATATCTCGGCTTCGACGACGCCTCCAACGCCCGCACCGCCACGCAAGCGTACCAGAGTTTGTCACGGCCACCGTCATGGTCTTGGATCTGCCTCTTCGTCACTGGTGGGGCTGCTGTGTTCGTGCGTGAGCAGCAAGGCGTTCGCTTCGCTTCCGTCTTCGTTCTCCCTTGGAGAAAACGTATCCGATCTCTTGTTCCTCCCCCTGATCAAAACCCGCCTTTAGCCGAAACCGGTTTTACTAGAAACGCACACCAAGATCGCGTTCAACCCTTCCATACCCGGTATCTTTTAGCACAGGTAATACAGTACGATAGAAACCCTTTGATATCGTATTGCGTTCAACACAGGAGATACAGTACGCCCGCATATCGCTCATGACCCTGAGATGCCGCCTTGCTAAAAACGGAAGAAAGCGCCTCGCTCCCCACGTAGCTCCTCGCTCCAGTGTCTCTCGCGTCCTTCTCCCCACACTTCTACAGTAGGCGAACCCCTCACGCAGCCATGGACGTGATCGTGAGCGTGCGGCAGTATCTGGAAAAGGTCATCAGCGACCCACAGCTCGAAGGCATGAAGGCGCTGCTGCTGGACGCCGACTCGACCACCGTCATCAGCATGGTCATGTCCCAATCCCATATCCTCCAGCGCGAAGTGTTTCTAGTCGAGCAGCTCGATGCGAGCCACGAGCCGATGCTCCACCTCAAGGCTGCCGTGGTCGTGCGCCCGACGGCCGCCAACATTGAGCTTCTCAAGAAGGAGCTCAAGAACCCCAAGTACGGCCAGTACCACATCTTCTTTACCAACATCTTACCCGTGGACATGCTCGAGCGGCTCGCGGACGCCGACGAAAAGGAAGTGATCCATCAGATCCAAGAGTACTACGCCGATTTCCTCGCCGTGAACGACACGCTGTTCCACTTTAATCTGCGTGGCTCGGTCGCGCTCAGTATCAAGGGCTACGGTTCGGCGCCGTCCGCACCGGCGACAGCGGGCGTCGTCACGAATGCCAACGCTGCGATGCCCCCCAGGGCCGCCCACGTGTTTACACGCAGTGTGGAGGGCCTGCTCTCCGTCTTGCTGTCGCTCAAGAAACGGCCGGCGATCCGGTACCAGAAGGGGTCCGACATTGCCGAGAAACTGGCGCGCGAAGTCTCGGCGCGCATGCAGCTGGAGCAGGACGGGCTCTTTGATTTCCGCCGCCCCGAGGTCATGCCGCTGCTCTATGTCTTGGACCGACGCGACGATCCGGTCACGCCGTTGCTGAGCCAGTGGACGTACCAGGCCATGGTCCACGAGCTCTTGGGGCTCCACGAGAACCGCGTCGACTTGAGCAACGCGCCGGGCGTGCGCAGCGACATGACGGCGCTCGTGCTATCGGCGACGTCCGACAGCTTTTTCGAAAAGCACATGCACGCCAACTTTGGCGACCTGGGCATGGCCGTCAAGCAGCTCGTTGACGAGTACCAGGCCAAGACGCAGACCCACGAGAACATCCAGTCCATCGAAGACATGCAGCGCTTTGTGGAAAACTACCCGGCGTTCCGCTCGCAGTCGGTCGCCGTCTCCAAGCACGTGACGCTCATGGGCGAGCTAGCGCGGCTCGTCGAGGTCGAGTCGCTCATGGACGTGAGCCAGCTCGAGCAGGAGCTCGCGTGCGGCGACGACCACAATGCGCACTTCAAGGACCTCGTGGCCAAGCTCAAGAACGCGCAGATCAAGCCGCTCAATAAACTGCGGCTCGCGATCCTCTACGTGCTGCGGTACGAGACCAACAGCTCGGTGCAAATCAAGGTCGTCAAGGACCTGCTGCTCGCCTCGGGGCTCCCGAGCGACCGCGTGCAGCTCGTCGAGCTCTTTCTCAAGTACGGCGGCGCGAGTGTGCGCACGGGCGATCTCTACGGCGACCGCGGCCTCAAGA
The DNA here is from genome assembly GCA_023335935.1 of Pythium phragmiticola. NCBI lineage: Eukaryota > Oomycota > Peronosporomycetes > Pythiales > Pythiaceae > Pythium > Pythium phragmiticola. Next base: position 58,462 of record JAADWA010000074.1, read on the forward strand.
AGTTTATGCGCGCGATGACGCAGGGCGTGCAGGGCGTGCCCAACGTCTACGCGCAGCACGTGCCGCCTCTTATTCGCCACTTGGAGTTGATCACCAAGGGCAATTTGCTCGACAGTGAGTTTGGCATTGTGAACGGCCCCACGACGCCGGGCGTCAAGAAAGTGCGCGACGTGATTGTCTTTATCTGCGGTGGCGTGACGCTTGAAGAGGCCTCCAAGGTCGCCGAGCTCAACCAGAAGCTGGCCATCTCGGGCCAGCGGATCGTGCTGGGCGGCACGTTTCTCCACAACTCGAGTTCGTTCCTCGCGGAGCTCGCGGACGCGTACGGGCTCAGCGACGCGAGCGGCGGTCGGGGCGGCAACTGGAAGTACGACCACAAAAAACTCTAGGAGGAGAAAGGAAGCCACTGGGAACCAGTGCTTTAATAAACTTATATTTTGCATTCGTCTCCCGTCTTTCTATCTCTACGGAACAGGAGGAGATTTTCTTATTCTACTGCGACTTGGATCCGCTCGTACGTGTCGTCACCGGTCTCGAGGCTCGTGCCGTAGAGGTCGACGTAGAGCACCTTGGGGATGAAGGCCATCGAGTTGGTCGTGCACACAAAGATCTTCCAGAGCCGCGACGCTACGCTGCCGATCGCGACCTGCAGCACCAGGCGGCCCTTGGCGTCAAAGTACAAGTGCGCGGCGCGGGACGGCAGCGCGTTCAGCGTGACGTGGAACTGCGAGCCGTACGACGCGCCGACGATCGCCTCGTCCGTGGGCTTGTGGGAAAAGCCCCAGGCCATGCGGCGCTCGACCATGCCCGTGGCGTTGCTCGTGGGCTGCGCCGTCCAGCCAAAGCTCTGCCAATTGATATCCAGCGGCGCGCGCGCGTCCAGCACGCGCTTGTCCTTGTCCGCGTACTTGGCCGAGTACACGACGAGCTGCGCGTTCTTGCTGCGCTCGAAAATGAAGAGCCGGTCGTCGTCCACGGGCAGGTACGCCGGCCAGAACTTGGTCTGCGCGTGCGTGGACGCCGTCGTCGGCGTGTAGTCCTTGTCCGGGAACTCGTCCGTGAACACGTGCACCTTGCTCATATTCGTCTATGGCGTCTGGGGTGAACTGGAGACTGGTGAGGATATAAATACACTGGGCCGCTGTCGCATGCGACGGTCATTCTGCATTATCGTGGGTTCGTCGGGCGCCCTTCCTATCGTCCCATCCTCCTTTGTCTGCGTTTCTCCCCATGTCGCTTAGATCTTCCCCATGTCTCTGCGTGCTGTATCCCGTATTTCAACCAATCCAGACAAGCTATACACAGATAATTTATAGCCAATCATAGGGAGGATGATACTTACCTGTATTGAATAATATACGCCTCGGTTGTGTGATACAGTGATGAACCCACATCGTGGAACATCAATGGAGGAGCGTCGGGAGGATACGAGACCACGCCACGAAGGCGGTGGCGGTGGACGAAGAGGAACGCGAGGAGGAGGTTGGCGCGGAGGAGGACGTAGAGGCGCGAGCGGAGCGGAACGCCATGCGCACACGCCCAACACGCGGCCGTGGGCGCGCAAGTGGACGCTCTATGCATCGCCCGGTAGCGCCAACGGCGGCGTGCCCACGGCGCCCGTGACGTTCCGCGTTCTGTCGTTCAACGTGCTGGCTGGTAATCTGCCCGCTGTCTCTTGAAGTTAACTGGAAAGGGTCTGATGGCGTGTTACCTTAAATGTGGTTGGCGGAAGATTACATCACGATGAAGGACGCCGCCGAGAAAGCTGCCGAGCTGTGGAAGCTCGAGTGGTCGTACCGCCGCATGCGGCTCGTCAAGGAGATTCTCGCGTGGCGACCCCATGTCGTGTGTCTCCAAGAAGTGGACCACTTTGAGGACTTTTTCGAGCCCGAGCTGCGCAAGGCGGGCTACAATGGCATCTTTAAGAAGCGGTACGTCCTGCATCAAGGAGATTGTGGACCTCCTCGTTTTTGAAGAGGTACGTATCCTAACCATTGTGTACACGCGCTAGTACCGGAGAAGAAACCCACGACGGCTGTGCCACCTTTGTGCTCTCAAGCTGCATGACGATCGTCGCGTCCCACGCACTCGAGTTCTTCACGCCCGGGCATGCTGTGCTCGATCGACACAATGTCGCCCAACAAGCGATCGTCGAGTGGACGTCCAGCGACGCCGTGGACGCCGTCCCCAAGCGGTTTGTCGTCGCCAACACGCATCTCCTGTTCAACCCCGGAGTGCGTTGTACTCTTGGTGATGATGGCTTTGTGTGTGGGCTAAACTGGGTCATGATATTGGTGTACAACAGCGAGGGGATGTCAAGCTCGCGCAGCTCCAGTCGCTGTTCGAGTCGCTAGCAGTGTTGCGGACGAACGCAAACGACGATGCGCTCCTGCCCGTCGTTCTGTGTGGCGACTTCAATTTGGCGCCGCATGGGGCACTGTACGAATTCATTAGTCGCGGCTCGCTGGACGTGTCGGGTTTGTCGAAGCATTTACTCTCGGGCCAGTCCATGGACGACCACCAAAAGGTGAGCAACACAGAGATTATTCCATGTCCTTGGCAACCTCCTCAAAACTGATTTGGGGATCCTGTGCAGCGAATCATGTTTACGAATGAGCACGACTATGGCCGCCACCATGGACACGGCACGACCATGGGCCGCTTCACCGAGAGGTACGCCGGTCGCCGGTACTTCCACCACTTCCCTCGCGACACGATCGCCAGCCACACGGTATAAGTTGTTCTTGCCTTCTCCATGGTAAGTCGTTCTGGAGGCTGACGCTGTTATTTGTCCAGCTTCCGCTCGCGAGCGCGTACGCGCAGGCGCCGACGCTGGACTGCACGGGGGAACCGAAGTTCACGACTTTCCACGACGGCTCGAAAGGCACGGTCGACTACATTTGGTTCACGTCGGACACCGCGCACTGCCACGGCGTCGTGGAGATGGTGCCCGCCGGCCAGCTCTTCCACGCCAAATCTCTTCCCACGGAACACCACGCGAGCGACCACTTGCCGCTCATTGCCGACTTTTCGTTGCCATGAACGTAAACCGCTTTTTTGGGTAGTCGTTAAAAAACACTTTTTTATAGTCTTAAACACATTGAAAAAGATCTATTGGATGCGTACTTCTTCACGATCGACAGGACGCAGTTCTCAAAGACGGGTCTCTACAGGTTCTTCTCAATGAGCTTGGCGACGCCATAGCCGATCGCGCCCACGACGGCCGCGCCCGTGAGCTTGAACACGAGCGGCACGCCAAACGGCGGCACGGGGGGCACGGCAATATTGCCCGGGTCCTCGTACAGCGGCGTCTTGGTGTACTTCTTGTCACGCACAATCGCCGCGGCGCGACGGCCTGCGACAAAGCCGTCCTCGTGGAAGCCGCGGCCGAGCCACGCACCGGAAAGCGTGATGCCCTCTTCCTGGAGGATTTCGTCCTGTGGGATACAGTCGGCGAGCAAGCGCGGGTGGTCCCAGCGGAACGCCGAGATCGTCTGCTTCTCGTCGGGCTTCTTGCCTGCAAAGTCGTGCGACGTGATGGTCACGAACACGTCCTTCTTGCTCTTGAGGCGCTGGATGCGGTTCATCCAGTACGTGAGCACGTACTCGTCGCTCTTGGTGATGAGCACGTTCCAGGAGCTCCACACGTTCTTCTTGGGCGGCAGAAACGACGGGTCGCGGTGCACGTACATCATGCTCTTGTGGTAGTGGTACTTCATGAGCGACTCGACGCCGGCCTTGCTCCACGGGATGAAGGACGCCGACTCGTCGGCGTGGGTCGCGAGCACGACGTGGTCGCACTCGATGCGCTCGCCCGACGCTAGCACGACGGCCTTGCCGCCCTTTTCGACGGTCTTGACCTCGGCGTTGTATCGCACCGTGCCCTTATGCTCTTCCGTAAAGAACTTGAGGAACGGCTCAATGTAGGCCGAGCCGATGTACCACCACTGGTGGCGCGGGCGGTCCGTGCGTCTCCCCAACGCACCGAGAATGACCTGCCAGAGCGGGATGTAGAGCGAGTTGGAGTGGGTCTTGAGGCACCGCAGAAACTGCGTAGCCGGCAGATTGAGCACGTCTTCCTTGGGCACGGTCCACAAGATGGCGCAGAAGGCGAGGTAGTAGTGGCGGAAAAACTCGGGCGAGTACTTGCCCTTGGCGGCCCACTCGCGGGTCGTATAGCCGGCCTTGACGGGCATGGTCATGAGCTCCCACGTGAAGTTGTAGATGTCAAAGAGGATGCGCCAGATGCGGCGATCAAAGAGACCGCCGATGCCATTGAACGGACGCCGCGACGAGAACTGCACGTCGCCGGGAATGTCGGACGTGACCGTGAGGCTCATGGGGATGCGCTTCTTGGTCGTGCCGTCGGCCTCCGTGATGCCAAACGACTTAAACCAGTCCTTGATGTTGGGGTTCGAGTCGCCAAACATCATGAACCCAATGTCGACGAGCTCATTGTCGATCTCCATGTCGTACGTGTGGCCGCCGAGGCGGTCGTTCTTCTCGAGCAAGGTGACCTCGTGGCCGTCCTTGACGAGATGGTACGCAGCCGACGTGCCGCCGATGCCCGAACCCACAACCACGACCTTCATGCTGGTGGGTGGAGAGAGAGAGAGAGGAGAGAGAGGGAGGTATGCAAGACGAGCAAGATCGAGAAATGCACCAGTGGCGCACAGGCCGGCGTGATATTCGATCAATGCGGTTGGACCTCTTCCCCCCATCTCGCACCCTCTGGCGTGCAGAGGATACACAGTAACAGCCAATCAACGCACGGTATTGCTGGAAGTGAGCCAATTGCAGCGACTCCCATTCAGCAACTGGGCCAGGGTCAAGAGAGCCATCAGCGTGACTTTGTTGCCGGCATCAGTGAGGATCGACGTGGCAGTGTATGGTGGGCGGAGCATGTCTTTGCAGATAGAGGAGGGATGGACCCCATCTCTTGAGTGGCGGGACTCCCTGGCA
>JAADWA010000740.1:0-15965 GCA_023335935.1 Pythium phragmiticola
GCTCGGTGGTGTCGTCGCCGCCTGCCTGCTGCTGCTGGGCGGAACCGACGAGATCAGTTCCGGTGGGCGGCTCCGATTCGGGTTCGTTGTGGGCAGGGTCACAATCCGGATTTGTCGAAGGATCATCGTGGCACGTGACGATGGCATTCGCTGGATCCACGACCAAGGACGGCGGCGCCTCTGGCGTCGAGGTGGCCATCTCGCGATCCTCTTCCTCGAGAGAAGAACGCAAGGCTAGGCAGGCACATCAAATGCTGGGTGAAGAGCTCTATTACCCCGTTTCTGTGACATGTGTATAATGCCATTGAAGGTCTCTGGAGGACGCCACGCACGTTCGCACTATAACCGACTGGCCACAAATCCCAGCGCTGTACACGCAGCGGCAACCCCCACCACACGCTTGAGAGCCGCTTGAGGATAGCGGAGGGTGAACACGACGACGTCACCGATCCGTCGCGACTGGAAATGCGGTTGCACGTCAATATCCATTGGCAGCGGAATGTTGGCGAAGGTAAAGAGATCCGAGACCATGCGCATCGTGAGCCCCCAGAGAATAAAGTCGAAGCGTTCGCGTGGTGCAGGGTCATCGTCAGGTGGTGGGTGATTGGGGCGCGGCAGGTAGATGGCGCCAAACTGCATGTCGCCCAGCACTTTCTGGACCACCGTCTTCAAGAGCGGGTGGTGCCGCATCATGGGCACCAAGTCGTCCATGGGCCACACGAACGGCTGGTACCGTACAGGGTTAAAGAGCTCCTGGACATCGACCCAGAACACGTCGGCGACTTCCTTGTCCTGGATCACGGGCACGAACATGTCCACCGCGGCCGTCTCGTCAATGAAGAAGACTACATAGAACGAGGAAGAGAAGAACATCAGCCCCCGTAATGGATTCCATCGAGCACAGGCGATGTGCTGTACCTTCCGTGCCGACAAAGAACGTGCGGATGTGGGTCTGTAGCGTGGGCAAGCGGCCGATCCAATGGACATGCCTTGTATCACACAGCCACGTCAGCGCCCAGTATGTTGGGGTAGCCAATAATTGGGAATGTCATACGTACGGCAGGTTCAGATCGAGGCCAATCTCCTCCATGGTCTCGCGCGTTGCCGTCTCGAGCGATGTTTCCCACTGGTCACTCAACGCCGCACCGGCGGCACCGGCCTCCGCGATCGCGGCCGCGGGGCTGGCCGTTTTCTTCTGTCGGCGACCACCTGGGAACGCGACCTGACCACTCCACGTATCGCGCTCATTGATGCTGCGGCGGATGAAGAGCAGCTCGAGCGTGCGGCGCTCGCGCTCCTTCCAGCGGAACACGGCCGCGACCGCTGCGCCCTGCAAGAGTCATTGGCAATGTGGTAAGATCGCGGAAGGCGAAGTGAGTTCATATGCGAGTTCGTACAGGCTCTGGGAAGCGGTTTACTGGCTTGGCCGCCGCGAGCGCCGCGAGGTTCTGGCGCAGCGTGGACAGCAGCCCGCGGAGCTTGGACGGGTCGAGCACGTGGCTCATGGCGACCGGCAGCGCGTGTAGAGAGAGAGAGCGAGTGAGAGAGGATGCCGCCCCTGTTGCCAACTGTGGTGATCTGACGACTGGGGTTACGTTCAAGTCCAGACAGGATACCGTAACCAATACTTATTACGGTATTTCCTCTCCAATAACGTAACCAAACACGATACCGTAACCCTTCTTCACTGCGGTAACCCCATGAGAAGCGAGTTCAACATGCGATCGCCGCGCGTGTAGAGCGCGTGTGTGGGCGTCTTCGTCAGCACCGCGTGGCCATCGATCGTATCCAGCGGTCGTGCGATCGTGATGCAGTCTGCCAACCGTGACCGCACCAGGCACTCGCCGATGTGGTTCAGTTTGTACGCGCGAAACGTAGCTGAGGTTGCTTCCGAGGTGAGGAAGCGCGCGAGCTTCTCACACACGGCGCATCCCGTACGCGGCAGGCTCGCCAACGAGTACTGGCTCGGACACGTGGCGATCGCGCGTGTGAAGACGGCGTGGCACTCAGTCACCACGCACGCCTTCAGCTGGTCGAGCGTGTCTTGTGCGAGGACATCGACGTCACTCTGACGAACGACGGGGAGCAGCCGCTGTGCAGCGCCGGCGCGACGACGTAGACCAGCGCCTCCGTGTCGGTGGTCTGCACAAGCATCCGCAGACGGTCGACCGACACGCAGTGCGCGAGAACCAGGACGCGCGCAAACGCATCCGGAGATGGCGGATCGTGAATCGAGTCGCATGGGTTCAGATCGACGCTGTCGAGAAGCAACGAGATGCGGTCGGTGACCGTGACACCGTCCAGTACTGACGCCATGAGGTTCGTGCGGCTTCCACTTCACTGCACGCGTTGCAAACGACCGTGATCATTGTGACGACGGTCGGCCAGTCAAACGCCGTGACCACGTGGCGCAGCTTTGGCTGAAACACAATCGACTTACAACTCGGGCGTCTTGACTACCAAGCTGCCTGACGGCGGCCAGTACGGCGTCGCCGTCTGGCGAGGCAAGCGACCAATTCTATGGCGCGACGGCGATGGCGTTCGCTGCGTTGATTGCGAGCGGGGCGTCCTTCACGACAAGGTGTCACCTCTGTTCCAGCGCTAGCATCGGGTCGAAGGCAAACAGCAACTGGAGCTTGAGCCGATGCGGCACAACGATCAGCGCCCCGAATCGGTACGCTCGGTCGTTTCTCTCCTCGTAAGGATTTCGAGGAGGCTGAAGAGGCACTATGGGAAGTGGAGTCATCAACCTGGCTCACACGACCATTCTGTATGGCCAAGCGCATGCAGCGTGGCATCAGGGACGTCCCGTCTTTTTGTGTGAGTGGCACTGCTGCCAAGTAGCCGACTCAGATCCATTGATCTCCTCTTCGGCGCGTTGCTCGTACTTCCGTGGGCGGACCATCTCTTCGCCTTCGTGCACAACACTTTGCCACAGGGGTTATGCATTCTTCAGGTGGGTGGACCTTCGGATGTGGAGACAATGGTGGATAAATAAACTGTGGGTACGCTCGTACTTGCGTCTGATTGGTGCACTCACGGGCGACCACGAAGCGTCGTCCACTCTCCTCGGATCGGATCTCCTTCATCACTCTCGCAGCAGAGCTCCTCGCGAACCTCCCACTCCAAGACAGAGTCGAGTAGCACCCCATCCTCCAGTATGCGCTTCCAGCACACGCAATTGCCCGTAAACCACCACGCAGAGATCGTCACGGCGTGCTGCTGGACGCCCGAGAACGATGCGATCACGTGCAGCGACGACAATACGATTGTTCGATGGCGCATGGACGGCGAAGTGAGTGGCAAGGTCGCGGCCATGGACGCCTTTGTCACCTCAGTCGACTGGGTGCCGTCCGTGGGCAAGCAGGCCGCCGACACTTTCGCAGTCTCGTGCACGGACGGCACGTTTCGGCTGCTCTCCAAGACCGGACGCGAAGAAAAGAAAGTACAGGCGTCCGAGGCCGGTGCGATCATCTCGCTCAAGTGGAATTACGACGGCACGGCACTTGTGACGTGTGGTGAAGACGGCATGATCAAGATCTGGTCCCGTAGCGGTAATCTACGGTCGACGCTCGCGTCCACGGGACGATCAGTGTACGCCGTGTGCTGGGGCCCCGACAATGACCAGCTTCTCTTTACGAACGGCGGCAATTTGGTCATCAAGACGGTGCAGATCGGCCGGAAGGACATCCAGTGGAAGGCCCATGACGGCTCCATCTTGTGTATCGACTGGAATCCAATTAATAATCGCATCATTTCCGGTGGGGAAGACCGCGTGTACCGCGTCTGGGACGCGTTCGGGCGGCAGCTCTACCAGAGCCCCGCGGTTGAGCACGTCGTGACGTCCATCGTGTGGTGTCCCAATGGCGAAACGTTTGCCGTCGGCTCGTACAACATGTTGCGGCTGTGCGACAAGACTGGGTGGTCGTTCTGCCGCGAACGCCCGACGTGCGGCTCGCTCATGGACATTGCGTGGGCGTCCGACTCGACGCAGCTCGTCGCCGCTGGAGGGAATGGCGCCACAGTGTTTGCGCAGGTCGTGGACCGCGTGCTCACGTGGAACAAAATCGAAATCAAGCTCGTGGATCCGCGCAAGATCCACGTCCACGACGTCATGAACGAAACGCTCGAGGAAATCGACTTTGTGCGGGACCGCGTGATCGAAATGTCGTTTGGCTATGGCTTCCTGCTCGTATGCACGGCGACGCAGTGCTTCATCTACAACTCGCAGAACTGGAACACGCCCCACATCTTTGATTTGCGCGCGACCGTGAACCTCATAATCCAGAGCGAGTGCCACTTCATCACGGTCGACAACTTCAACGGTATCCAGGTCTACTCGTACGAGGGCAAGACGATCAGCGCCCCAAAGTTTCCCGGCATGCACGTCGAGTTTCTGAACCGCATGACCATCGCACTGAGCAACGACACACTGTCGATCTTGGACCACTCGGACCGCAAGACCATTCGGTCGTTTGACATCAACACAGGCAAACAACTGCCCGTCGCGCTCACGCACTCGCTTGAAATCAACGAGCTGGCATTGAGCCACGCGGGACCCGTTGAGGACCGCAAGCTTTTCTTCATCGACCGCAACCGCGACCTGTACATTGCCCGGCTTTCTCATAAGGGCAGCTACAAGCTGCAGGCCCAAGTCGACACAGCCGCGTGGAACGATGCGTCCGAGATTCTGCTCGCAATTGCCGACGCCAAGCTGATCACGTGGACGTACCCGAGCATGGTCTACGTCGACAAGACGCTGCTACCAGACGTGATCGAGTCGCGAGACGCTGTGAATTTTCTCAAGATGTCGTCCATCACTTCGTTCATTAGCTCAAACGTGACCGTGCGTCGGGCTGATGGAACGGTGCTCGGTGCGAGCATCTCGCCGTACCCAACCATGCTCTACGAGTTCACGACAAGCTCGGACTGGGACAAGGCGGTACGATTGTGTCGTTTCGTCAAGAGCAAGTCGCTGTGGACGTGTCTGGCCGGCATGGCGCTGCGTCGCCGCCATCTCGAGACGGCCGAGATCGCACTGGCCGCGATCGACTGCGTCGACAAGCTCTACTTTGTGCTGTACGTGAAGAATATTCCGTCGGACGAACGCCGCAACGCCGAGCTCGCCTTGTACTCGGGGAATATCGACGAAGCCGAGGCAATCTTGTTGCAGGCCCACCCCAAGCCGCTCATCTACCGCGCCATCAAATTCAACATCCGCTTGTTTCGATGGGAACGAGCGCTGGACCTCGCGATCAAGCACACGACTGACGCGGGCACCCACGTGGACACGGTGCTCGCGTACCGTGAACGCTTCTTGGCGGCCAACAAGATCCAAGAGACTGAGAAAAAGTTCCTTCAGTACGCCAAGCAGGTCGCTGTGGACTGGGAGACCATCTCCAAGAAGAAAGAACTCGAGCGCGAGAAGGAGGCCGCGAGCTCGAGCAGCGGACGACGCAAGTGAGCTTGGCCGGTCTCGGAATGTATCTACATAAGGTGCATTAGTTCTCTTTACTGACGTGACCTGACCACCTCCGAAGCGGTTGGACTAACACGCTTCTCATTGTCCTCTTCTAAAAAATCTTGTCCTAGCAGACCTCCACGTAATACAGCCCCACCTCTCCATGTGGCGGGTTCATGCTCTTGTTTTCTCGTCTCCGTGTTTCTGTCAAAAAATAACACTTGAGGCTCCCCACGATCGTCTCCGCTCCCTGGTTGTGTTCCTAGCAATTGCACGACTCGGCCGTGGCTTCCTTCTGAGCCGGTGCCGCCGTCAGCTTGATATCGATCACTGCCAGTCGCACACATAATCTCGTCACCTTCTAGCCAACAACCACTCCAGTAATGCCGTGCAAACGTACAGTTCGAGTCACCGCTGATGGCCGTGTTTTCCATGCCCGGCAACACGGTCGCGAGTTTCCGAAAGAGCGCCTTGATATTGTAGCCCGCTTTGGCGCTCGTCTCAATGAACATGACGTTCTCTTCCTTAGCCTTGTCAGCGCCTTCTTCAATCGACACCTGCCGGCGGTCCGAGATATCCGTCTTGTTGCCCACGAGCATAATCACGACGTCCTGGCCGCGCTCGGCACGCACGTCCTCGATCCATTTCGACGTGTTCAAGAACGATGCGCGGTCTATCCATACTCCACACAGTTAGTAGCGTGCACAGGGTTCCTTCCGCCAAGAATGGATGGCCACGTACTTGTAATGTCGTAGGCCACGACGGCGACCGACGAGTCGCGAATGTAACTCGGAATGAGGCTGCGGAACCGTTCCTGGCCCGCCGTGTCCCAGAGCTGCAGCCGCACCGTGCGGTCCTCCATGTACATGGTTTTGGACAGGAAATCGATGCCGATCGTGGCCTGGTACGCATTGTCGAACGTGTCGTACATGAAGCGCGTGATGATCGACGTCTTGCCGACGCCCTGGTCGCCCAAGAACACGAGCTTGTACTTGGCCAGCGGCGCGATCTGGGGCACGCTCACGCTACCGCCGGGCGTGATCACCGGGTCCTCCTTCGCCTCGTCTGCGGCCGCATCCTTCTTGTCCACGGCCGGCGCCTTTGCCGTCGCCTCGCTCATACTCGCTACTATGTACGTGTCCGTCGTGTTTCCCCTCCGCTTTCGACTGAAAGAAACCAGGGCGTAAACGGAAGAGATAAAACCTCACAACCTCATTTTCTCTGTAATACTGTCGATATTCTTCTAATATCGACAGTTGGAGCGGTCGAGAATGTTTGTCGCCTATTTGCCAAAGGAGAAAGGAAACCATGGAGGACGATATGTGGCGCGCCGACGGCAGCTTCCGCGGGATCGCGGGCGGCAAGGGGGGCGGAGGAGGCGGAGGAGGAGGAGGAGGGAAGAAAGGGAATGGAGGCGGACCGCAGTTCAACCGGGTGATCCCCAAGTTTCTACAAAAGTACCACCAGGGGCCTCAAGAGCCAGGCATCTCGACAAAGTTTGAACCGGCCCCGCAGCCTCCCGGCGAAGAAGACGGTGGTGTCGACGAATTAGATGACGTCCAGAAGGCTGCGATAGAGGAGTATCTGAAGAAGACAGAGGAAAAGGCGGGTGAAAAGACCGCTGATGGCGACGATGCAGCATCCAGGGGAAACGACGAGGACAAGAAGAAAAAGTCTTCGGAGAAGCAGCGCGTCGCAGCCGTTGGCGGCGCGAACAACGTCGCACAGAAGAAGAAGACGGCCAAGCGCAAGCGTGCTAGCGATGACAAGGCGGCGCTGAGCAACAAGAAGCTGCTGTCCTTCTCCATGGACGACGAAGACGCCTAACGCAAGTGTGTGGATATATTTGATGCTACCACTTCTTTAAGCAGACTGTGCGCATATGACGTATGGAAACTCATCGTGGGACTGAACGGATAGCAGTGCATTGGCAAGCCAAGACGTGACTTCTTCCCAAGTCCTGGGCTTCTGGTGGTTATCAGTGCGGGTGCAGCCGACCACGATCACGCACTTGATACGGATCGAACTAGACGCCGCCACGAGCTCCAGGTGTCGACGCCCGCCCTGCTTTGTCACAGAATGGATATTGAGCAGTCCAGCGCGACCTCCGCTGACAGTGTCTCCGCCAGACGATGGGGAAGTACACGGCACGAAGGTTTGCAGTTGTTCCCCGCATGACCAGCGCCAGACGGCAGATGGATAACTAATGAATCATGAATTGTTATGTAGCAGAATGCATAGAGATGGAATGACATGGCCAGGAGCGCCTTCCTATCTCTTCTGGTGGTTAATGAAGCGGAGAGCAAGCAGCGCGAGTATGCGGAAGCCGACAATGAAGCCGATGACGACCGCAAAGTTGGTCCACAGTTCGTCGCGCTTGATCTGGAACACGGTCTCGACGTACTGCTTGATCGTCGTGCCCGCCGGCACCGCGGGTGGCAGATCGCCACCGAGCGTCTTGCATCCAAACTCGCTGCCGTCCGAGCACTCGCCGAAGACCAACGATGTGAGGATCGCGAACGAGTACTTTGGCGGCACGCAGTGGTAGAGCCACTTGTACCCCGAAGGGATCGACTCGGCCGGTGGGTTGTAACCCATGAGCAGGAAGAAGATTGCGTTCATCATGACACCGACGATCATCGCGACCTCAATGTTGGGAAGTGCGTACACGAAGAACTGGCCAATGTACGTTTGCAGCAGCACGTGGAGCGATGTGTGAACCCAGTAGAGCACGAAGCGCCAAGCGCCCGTGAAGCCGACGAGCGGATAGAAGATGCCGCAGAAGACAAGGCAGCTCGCAAAGACGTACGGAATTTCGGCGAGTGTCGATCCCACAAAGTACCACAACGAGTTGTACGTTTGGCACGCGCGCTCGCGGTAGTACGCCGCGCGCTCGTCCGAGGCGATCGGCAGTACGCTCTCGAACGACACAACGCCGACAAAGACCGTGGTCACAAATATCATACCGATGCCGGCGTTGATGCCCTGGTACGTCGTGTACTTGAGGCTGAGGAACGAGAGCGCAAAGACCACAGCCAGCAACACGAACACGACCATGCGTGTGAGGTTGTACGCGGTTGTTCGCCAGTACATGGCCAGAAAGCGTTTGAGCAAGAACTTGGCCTGCGTGGTCTCAGATGCGGCGCGCTTGTTGTCAAATTCGAGTGTGGCGACACCCGCGGCAGGACGTGAGACGCCTTCCTGCGAGAGCACATCATTCAGCACAGCGTTCTTCTCGCTACTGTTGAAAAGGGAGACAAAGTCGGTGTCCTGCGCTGCTGTGTTCCCGACGCCGGCACCGATGACCTCCAGCATCCATGTCGCCGGATTGTATCCCTTGGGCAGAGGCGCGACGCCATCAATTGACTGGAAGTACTGAACCAGCTCGCTCGCATTCTTGCCCAGCTCCCCAACGTACACCGTCTCGCCACCTCGCTTGAGCAGCAGCAGGCTGTCAAAGACCGAGAACACTTCCCACGACGGCTGATGGATTGTGCACACGACCGTACGTCCGCTGTCGGCGACCTTGCGGACGCCATCCATAATGAGCTTGGCCGATCGTGCGTCAAGCCCGCTGGTCGGCTCGTCCAAGAACAACACACTCGGCTGGGCCGCAAGTTCCACACCGATCGTGAGTCGCTTCATCTGCTCCACGGAACTGCCGCGGATGATCTGGTCGGCGATTGGACGCATGTCCAGCAGATCCAAACACTCTTCGACGGAATCGTACTTTTGCGCATCGGAGATGTCGGCACTCTGGCGCAAGAAGGCACTGAAGGTGAGCGCCTCACGGAACGTCGCAGCTTCCGAATGAAAATCCATCTGCTCGCAGTAGCCCGTGCTGCGGCGGATGGCCAAGTCGGTGGCCTCGTATCCATTCAGCAGGATCTTGCCCTGGATCTTGCCACCCGTCTTACGCCCCGCAATGACATCCATGAGCGTCGTCTTGCCAGCACCGGACGAGCCCATGAGAGCCGTGATGGAACCGGGCTTGGCGAATCCCGAAATGCCCTTGAGCAGCTCCAAATCTTCCTTCGGATTCGATGGATTCGGTACCGAGTATCGCAGATCCGTGAACGCGAGCGTAATTGGCGTGACACGGCGCTCGTGGGCGCCCGTTGCGACGTCCACCGTGTGTTCACGGGGCGTCTCTGCGAGCCCGTATTGATCGATCTCGGTCAAGGTCGAGCTTTCAAGAGACAGTGGTGCTTCATCGTCCGCAAGACTCGCAGACACATGTTCGGGACCCTCGTATCTCTTGTACTCGAGGACCACCCCAGTGATGACCATGAAGACGACGTACGAGAGCAGCATGAACGCCATGCCGTACCACAGCCACTCTTTCGCCGACTCGATCTGGTACACTGAGAGCAAGTACTCGCCCGCCGTCTTGCCGCCAAAGTTTGCGCAGTAGTCGATGCCGTTCTTCACGCAGACGTCGAATTCCTTGGATCGGTACTGGTTGATACTCAGTGAGCGGAAGCACCAGGAGATCGGGTTGAACCAGTACGCCCATAGAAAGTAGTCTGGGATGCTATCCTTGGCGATGAGGAAGCCGGCAAAGAGAATGTAGAACAAGACCGAGAGCATGGTCAAGGGCTCGGCGACGTGAAGGTTGGGCGACACGGCGGAGAGGAAAAAGAACCACGCGATGAACGCAAGGTTCGCCGCAAACAGCAGCATCTCGTAGATCACAAACGCGCCAAAGTCCGACGTGAAGCCAATCATCCAGTAGATGAGCGTGCCGAAGACGATCGTCTCGACCAGCGCCAGCGGGATCTGCGCGAGCGACGTAGCCAAGACGTAGGCCGACGTGCGATAGAAATTGGCGGCGCGCTGCTTGTAAAAGACTTGTCGCGCGGCCACGTGCGTCGCGACCTGAGACGACTGGCCAAGCGCGAGGAAGAGGATCGCGGCATACACGGTGCCCAGAGCGACCTGGATCTTGACCGTGTCGATCTGGTAAAAGAGCGTAGCGTACAGCAAGCCGACGATCGCGATCATGGCGGCGCGTCCCTTGATGACAGCGTCGTCGCGCAGAATTACCGTGGCCTGGTGCCTGAAAAGCGTCGCGACGCTCGCCCAGAACGACTGGTGGAACTCCGGTACGTCGGCAAAGTGCGTCTCATTCGCTTGGAGCAGGATAGGGTCAAGCGGCGCGTCGACTTCGGCCGCCATCTTGTCGTGAATCGCCGAGGCCTCGAAGATGTGCGCAAACTCCGCGGGTGAGCGCGGCACGGTTCCATTGAGTGCGTTCGCGACTTCGTACCGCGACTGCTGGCTCGTGCCCAGATCCATCAGGTAGTCGGCCACGTCGCGTTCCGGTGGACACACAAAGCCGAGCGATTCAAAGTACGGCACGACCTGGTCCCGCGGGCCGTGGTACATGACATAGCCGTCATTCAAGATCAGCACGTCGTCAAAGAGCCCAAAGACTTCGGGCGACGGCTGCAAGAGCGCGGTCACAATTGTCTTGTGGAACTTTTGCGCGAGGCTGCGCTGGGTCTTGACAATGTCGTAGGTCGCGGCGCTGTCGAGTCCCGTCGAGATCTCGTCCAGGAGCACGACAAATTTGTTGCCAAATTCCATTTCGCCCGTCGTCACGCGTTTGCGTTCGCCACCAGAGACGCCGCGCAGCATCGCATTGCCGATGACCGTGTCTTGGCAGTGCTCCAGCCCGAGCTGCTGGATCACGATCTCGGGGTAGCGATCGCACATGATGCGCGCTGCGTCACAGGCGATCTTATTTTCTTGCTCGGTGCCGTGGACGAAATGCTGCTCGTCCCGCATCGTCAACTCGGCACCGCAGCATTCGTGGGCGAACTCGAGCGTCTCTTTGACTGTGAGCGTCGGAATGTGGCAGTCTCGCTGGCCCACGTAGCTCGCAAACTGCGGCAGTCGCTTGCCCAGCTCTTTCGCCGACATGCCGTTGTACGAGATCTCGCCGTCTACCGATAGGTGCTTGTCCATGGGAAAGCGGCCGCCGAGTGTCTTGAGCAGCGCCGACTTGCCCGAGCCGGGCTGCCCCAGCACGAGCGTCATTGTGCCTGGCTGGAAGACGGCGTTGACGTTGCGGAGGATATGTTTGGTCGCGACAGCCGACTGGCCCGGCAGCAGCCCGAGCACGCTCTGCTTCACTGCGTTGTAGATTGTTGGAAGTTCGTGTGAGTCGCCGCTCGTGGCGACGGGCACTTGGGCCGACAGCGAGAAGTTCTGGACGCGCACCTGCATCTGCGGCAGCGCACGACCCATGGCCGTCTCCATGCTGGACGAGACGTATTCGTGGAGCGTTTCAGATCCGTTGAGCAGCAGCCTATCCAGATCGATGGCCACTTTGGACGACTCCATGTTGGTAAGAGAAAGGCTGTTGCTTTGGGGGGAGTCGGGTAAGTTGGGGAATGAGAGATCGCGTGCGTTGTCCATTTGACGGCGTGGTGTATGCGTATAGTACGCTGTCGGCTTCTCCCCGTCTCGCTGACTCACCTTTGAGAGGATTTCTCACCCGAGATACGTCCCACGGGGAGAGGATCTCTCCGAGTGTGATATGCGACCGTCATTCCTGGAAGGACGCTTACTGTCGTGAAGCCCTTGCTGTACCAAGCAAACGAACCGACAGAGCTCAGAGAGACACGTCAAACGACCGCGATTGGTCTCCGTCTCGTGTGAAACGGCACCGAGTTGGCGCATGAGGACGAAGCTGACTAAACAGCACCGTTTGTATCACATCCATGCCGGGGTCAGATTGGTCTTGCCGTCATTTAGAAACGTTAGCGCTTGACGGGGTAAGAAACGGGTTTCTTTCTCAGAACTGAGTTACACGGCTCCAATGAAATGAACGCCAGCATCGACGAATCAGTTGGGGGGAGACTCAACCGTTGAGAGAAGCTCAGGTCGTGACGACACTCATTAGGACGACCGTCGTCCCAGTGAGTGTGATTATCACCCAAACCACAAGACTCTGGAGCAAAGAAACGTGGACGAGCAGTTCTCGCGTCTTTCATAAGCAGCCATAGAATTCCATACGGCACCACCCACGGCATCCTGCATTGTGACACGTCGCGGACGAAGCACATGTCCATGTGGTGTTCTTCCCAAAACCCCATTCGTACCGCCACAGCACATGTGATGTAATCGTATCGATAAAGACTCTAGCCATTGCCGTATGCAGTTCAACACGATCGGTCCGATTGCTCCGAGTCCATTTCTTGGTAGTGCCGTCCTTGTGTAAACGCCAGCGTCGGAACAGGCCGCATTTTAGAATACCACGGACTCTAGGGTTTCTAGACCTCTTTTTTTTTAAACTTAAACGTGAGATCTATTAGAGTGCGATTAACGATTCCTATAGTCGAGGGATACCTCAGTTAAGCCTGCGCTGCGCGCAGGAGATGGCGGGAATGCCATTCTTGGAAATCCGACAGTAGGAAGCCGTCAATGGTAGTCGTGTGGGCCCAAGAGCTGGGATGTACGGTCTGAACGCTTGCCCGAAGGTCCATGGCTGCAATCGCCGCCGCATCCGCCATCTTGTTGGAAGCTCTGAGATGATGTTGCCAGACGCTAGTGTGGAGCCCGTACCAATAGAGGTTCCGGCATTGATGCTAAGAACGGCTCCAGCTCCATCGCCGACATTAACGTTAATGTCAGCTACTAGTCATGCTGCTGGCTCTTGCTGGACTTCGTGTTGCGCATTGTTGGCGCGTTGGTCTTGGCAGGCAGCACCCCCAACAGGGGTCGTTGCTTATCGAAGATGCCTTGACCAACGCAGCGTTGCTGGCTTTGGGCGGCTTAGACAGGCAGCTCTCCTCTTCTCTGATTTGATTGGCTACCAATATGCGTTTTGATTGGTGCAGGATAAAATTTACCTCTTTTGACTGGCTGATCCCAAATTTGTGCTTGTAAAAAGCGCTTTTTCTATTTATCGAAAGGCTTCAAGTGTTCTCTTTGAACCCAGGATGCCCCTACAGTACATTCATCTCATCTCGGATCTCAAGCTCGCCTCAAGAGATCCAGAAGCAAACGCCCCACTCCGCCCTCTACCGCGATGCTGACGACGTGGAGTGAGATGTCGCTATCGCTGGCGCCCACAGCGTTCACGCTCGCTGCGGGCGGCGCGGCGCTGCTCTGCCTTCTTCTGCTCGCACCGGACGCGCGCCAGCGAGCGCTCGCGCCGCTGCCGCGTCCTCCGTCCACGCTCCCGCTCGTGGGCAATACGCTCGATCTCATGAGCCTCCAGCTGCACCGTCTCCACGACTGGATCCTCGAGCAGTGCCTGCTTCAAGGCGGCAAGACCTGGCGGCTCCAGGTATTGGGCGCGCCGCCGCTCGTGGTCGTGAGCTCCGTCGCGTGCTTTGAAGACGTGCTCAAGACCCAGTTCGAGGTCTTTGACAAGGGCCAGCGCATGAACACGATCTTCCGAGACGTCGTGGGCAACAGCATCTCCGCCGTCGACGGCGACCAGTGGAAGCTGCAGCGCAAGGCGCTGGTCCACTTGTTTACGATGCGCCAGTTCCGCGACACGATCAGCGACGCGGTCGAACGCCATGCCCGCCACTTTGGTGCCCTGCTTGACAGCGTCGCCTCGGCCTCAACCGCTTCCTCCTTGTTCCCATTGGGCGATGCCTTTCAGCGGTACGCGTTCGACTCGTTCACGGAGATCGCCTTTGGCTTTGACCCCAAGTCGCTCGACCGTGTAGCCTCGGGGGATCAGACCACGGACGCGTTCTTCCAGGCCATGACCGACATGGTCGTGCTCATGGAGATGCGGTTCCACCAGCCCGACTGGCTCTGGCAGCTCAAGCGCACGCTCCAGGTCGGCGCCGAGCGCCAACTCCGCGACGCCATCGCTATCATCAACCGCAAGGTCTACGCCATCATCCAGCGCACGCTCGAGCAGCCCACGACGCGCGCGCGCCACAACGTCGTGTCGCTCATCATGGACAATATGGACGACTTCCAGTCGGCCGTCGAAGACGCGACGAGCCAGCAAAAGTTCCTGCGGGACATGGGCTTTACGATGCTGGCCGCTGGCAAAGACTCGACCGGCACGACGCTCACGTGGTGTATCATCCTGCTCGCACGCGCGCCGCGTGTGCTGGCCACGCTCCGTGAGCAGCTCCGATCGGAGCTGCCGCAGCTCTTTACAGACAATAGCTTTGTGCCGTCCATGGACACGGTCGAGTCCAAGCTCGTGTATGTCGAAGCCGTGGTCCGCGAGACGCTGCGGCTCTGTCCGCCCGTGCCGCTCAACGCCAAGGAGGCGAACCGAGACGTCACGCTCTGCGACGGCACGTTCATGAAGCAGGGCACGCGGGTCTACATTCCATCGTACGCACTCGCGCGTATGCCCAGCGTGTGGGGGCCCGACGCGGCCGAGTTCAAACCCGAGCGGTGGATCGACAGTGAGACGGGGAAACTGCGCACAGTGTCGTCGTTCAAGTTTGCGGCCTTCCACGCGGGCCCGCGCATCTGCATCGGCATGCGGTTCGCGCTCGTGGAGCTCAAGACCACGCTCGCGTACCTGCTCAGCAAGTTTGACTTTCAACTTGAAAAGGACCCGATGGACTACACGTACGAAATGGCCGTGAACTTTGCGCTCAAAGGGCCCCTGCGCGCACGCGTCACGCCGCTCGCCCAGTGAGAGAAGCGAGAGAGAGATGCATGCACTGCAAACTTCCTAATACCTGTTCTACGTTCAAAATGAAGTGAAAGACAATATTAGGCCGTGTTCGTTGAGCACATAATCGGCGATTATGGGAGGCATAATCGGTAGTATGTCAACGAACACGGAAAAATCGTAATCCGTATTATGCCCCAATAATCGCCCTTGTCGGAATCTGCCTTTGAGGCAGATTGTGCGGAGGCCGATTCCGATTATAGGTTTTTAAGCCCGTGTTCGCGCTGAATCCATATTTTGGTGAATCCGCGATTCGAGTCACAGAATCGATTTTTGGATAATCGTAATCGGCCTTTTACGTGTTCGTTGAGAATCCCCGATTTTTTTGTGACTAGTCACTCTCTCGAAACGTCGTGACATGTCACTAAGTTACAAAACCAAAAAGCAACTTCAACCGATGGACGCTTCCTACGAGAATGACGCTGATGCGCTCGCTATGCTGCGGATGCTCAACGTGATGGTGACTTCCCTTCTCACCGGAGAGAAGCCAGTGCCATGCGCTATCGTTGCACGGGTTCCTCGCGTGATCTCGCCGCTCGCGGAGTCTAACACCAACCCGAACGAGATTCAACTCTGCGTACACCACGTGCCACAAGTACCGGCTTGCTATTAAATAAGGTTTATAAACGATACGAGCTTCTGGTGGGCGCATTCGCTTGCTCCATCAGCCTGTTCCAGACGTCGGCGATTAGGGCCACGATGCCCTTGGCAGAGTCGCCGCCGCTACCGCTGAGGTTGCTGGCGTAGGTAGTTCTTGTAGTGCGCCATGAGGCGACGGTACTTTGACTCACACTGGCCTACTCACCAGCCGCAAGCGCTTTCATCAGTGTAAGA
>JAADWA010000741.1:0-15937 GCA_023335935.1 Pythium phragmiticola
AAAAAAAAAAAAAAAAAAACGATCGCAATGCCACTCTGCTATGGCGGTGCCACTTGCGGTGGTACCAACGTGACTCCGTTCGGCTGCCGATGGTCCGCCTTCAGTCTGCGCAGCCCGACGCGGCGCCGACGATTTGGTGGCTGGCTGACGACCGAGATCTCGCAGCACGTACGTGTTGTATTGCTTGGTCTGGTTGTATTAGAGCGAGTAGTTGACACTGACACGGTTGGGCTCTCAACACAGTCACACTGGACATTGAGAGCCTGCAGGCGTCCCAAAACGCCAGCGTCTGCGTGCTCCAGCGGCGCGGCGTCGCTCCCAACGCCGGTCCGGACACGGTGTCCGAGTGCGCAGCTCTGCAACTGCAACTGCCACGCTTGCTCAGCCAGCCAACCATCACCAAAGACATGGTGGAGGCCGTGGGCACGTGCGGCGCCCGTCTCACTCAGCTCTACGGAAGCACCAGCGTCGCTGCGCTCTCGACAGACAACGCAGCCAAAGACCTCGTGAATGCCATCACGACTGTCCACGGTGGAGACGGTCGTTCACGTGTCATTGTGTTTGCTCGCTCACGCGCAGCGCGCGTGGTGCGTCGGCTTATGCAGATGGAATCAGCCCAGTCGCGGATAGCTGGGTACGTACTGGAGGCACTGCGTCCGCCTTTGGTGAGTGACGAAGACGCGGGCTTTGCCGACCTCTCGGATGCGTTTCTAGACGCGTGTGATCGCGACGCGACGTGTGACAAGTGGCTTCCCAGGCATCAGGACCATTTACGGGCTATTTACAAAGAGATCGATACCGCAAGCCGTGCCAAGTCCAAGTGCACGAAGCTGCTGCATCAGCGGCTGACAGCAGACGGTGGCGTCAGCGCCATCGCCTCGTACGCGCTGCGCGCGATGCTGGACAAGATGCTGCTGGACGCGGTGCTCGCGCCGCTGATCCCAGCGCTGATCTACCGTGTACACCAAAGGGATGGCCCCAAACCTGTCGCTGCTGTACAAGCCAGTCAACCCTTCAAACAAGAGGGAAGTGAATCTGCTGCTGCTGGCGAGCCGAAGGGATCCGCTCTCGCCCATTCGTTTCATCAACAAGCTCTACACACAGCTCACGACGATCAACGCTACACAGTTTGTACTGGTTTCAGACGCGGTGGAGTCGCCACAGCACTTTGGCGGCGTCAGCCAGAGCAGCAATCGCACGCGCCGTGCCATGGCACTTTTCATTGCCACGGCCGTGAATGCCTCTACCACCGAGAAACCCCGCGGCACGTGGCACATTGACCAGGTCGAGACGCTTCTCAACGCAGCACGCACGGCGTCTGTGAGGCCGCCCGCCACGAGCCTTGAAGCGAACCTCGTGGTGGACTTCACGGCCGGATAGAATACGAGCCGCACGTGCTTTGGCAGCACAGGTCCGTTCGGCGACGATGAAGGGATCCTGCAGCCGTCCACTGATGCGGGTGACAAGATTGTCTTCCTCTTTCACGCGCATCTCTGGGCGTCGGTCGCGGTCGCTGCCGCATCGACCCTCGTGCTCGGCGCGTACTGCTTTTGCTGCTGTCGTGGCTGGTGCCACCGCCACGCCGACGAGTTCCAGGAGCTGAGACGCAACGCAAAGCAGCGCCAAGAACGAGGCTGGTGTCGTCGACGCGCCGACAAGTTTCAAGAGTGGAGACGCGAGCGGCAGGAGCGCAAACGGCTCGAGGCAGAAGAGGCGGCGGCTGACGCTTCAGATCTGGAGGGCGAGGAGCCGGAGCCGCTGGCGTTCATCCCAGTTTCGTACGTAGCTGGGCCAGCGACACACCGCGTGAGCTTCGATCACAACGCGACGAGTGCCCCGAGCAACGCATCGCCGCTGCTACATGAACCGCATGCTGTGGCACGAACGCGCGTTCATCGCTGTGAGCCACGGGCAGCAGCAGCAACCGCGACTGAGCGAACCGTCGCGCAGCGCCGTCTTGGCGGAACTCACGTCTTCAAACGTCCACTAGCATCTACCCACAACAACCGCCTCCTCGCACTGCCATTACCACACACTTCCCCTTCACCAAATCCACACAATTGTAGCCATAATTCACCCAACGCATCGATGATTGGTTGAAAAGGAAACTTCAAATGAGCCCGTCATGTTTCTTATTTTCAACCAATCCTTTATCTTTTTCTCACCCCCGAGTCTCTCGTGAAGAACTCACTTAGAACTGGCCAAGAAGAGACCATGGCGAACGGCGTCGCTTCCGCCTCCGTTGAGCTCGCCCCCTCCGCCTCCTCTGTGGAGGGTGAACGAGACGTCGAGAACCCTCTGTGCGCCAAGGCCCGCGACGCCACCGCCCATACAAACAACAAGACGGCCATGCCGCCAGTGGACGCGCGCGCGAACCGCTTCCCGTTCTGCATCGTCTGGTCGCCGCTGCCGGGCATCACGTGGTTTCTGCCCTTCATCGGCCACATGGGCATCGCCACGTCCGAGGGGTACTGTACTCTATCTACGTCTCTCTTTCCTATGGACTCATGTGCGGTCGCTGTGCGTGTTAGTGTCATGTACGACTTTGCCGGTCCCTACACGATCGGCCGCGAGCACCTCGCGTTCGGCGCGCCCACGCGGTACCTGCAGCTGCGCGTCTCACCGGCGGACGCGGCCGCGTGGGACGAGAGCGTCGCGCGCGGATGCGCCACGTACGAGAAGCGCATGCACAATCTGTGCTGCGACAACTGCCACTCGCACGTCGCGACCTGTCTCGAGCACTTTGGCTACAACGGCCGCAAGCGCTGGGACATGGTCACGCTCTGCTTCTGGATGTTTTTCTGCGGACGCTACGTGGACGCAGCGGCCTTTCTCAAGTCGTGGTTGCCGTTTGTCGTGCTCGTCGTGGTGGTTTGTGTCGTCGTGTAAGAAAGGGAGAAGAATCAAAAGCGAGACAAACGTTTTGGTCTCCTTACAGTATCTCAGTCCAGCAAGTTCCCGACGTCGGCGTCTCCCCAGTCGTCCTCTGCATGCAGCAACAAGCGCTGTCAGCTCCAGGGCCTCCCCCTCCACATACAATGTCTACTGCAAACGCACCGTCGTGTTTCGCTGCTCGTGCGGTCGGCGGCGCCTGCCCCGGCCGCTGGGCTGCCGTCTGCGGTCGCTCGTGGGCCAGCAGCGGACGCGGCGCGGCGTACTCGTTGTCTTCGTCGTCGCGACGATTCGACACAGCGGATCCACCGTCTCCTCGTCCACCTCCTCCGCTGTTGCTGCCACCGCTGTACCGTGCTCCACTATCTCTTGCATACTGCTGCTGCTGTTGCTGCTGCTGATAATACTGCTGCTGCTGATAGCGGTCGTCGTTCTCCTCGGACCGCGCTGACGACCCACCGCTTCGTGACCCTTGCTGACTGAGCTGTTGCTGACTCGGCTGACTGGGCGGCTGACTCTGCGCCTGCATTTTCGACGAGGCCGCGTGGTCTCGCTCGAGCTTGGCGAGCTTGGTCTGGTACTGGTCGCAGCGCTGGCCCAGGTCCTTGCAGATCGCGACAAGGTACCGCAGGCACTCGAGGTTCTCGGGGTAATCCGCGTGGATCTGCTCGTACAGCACCATGGCTTTCTGGTACGCGCCCATGCGCCGGTAGCAGCTTGTGACCATGAGTCGCCACTTGACCTCGGTGGGCTGAATCTGCGACGCGCGCTCGAAGAACTGGATCGCCTTCTCGTACAGCTCGCTCTTGACGTACCAGACGCCGAGCCACGAGATGACGTCGAGGTTGATGGGGAAGGCGCGGTACGACTCGAGGTGGTAGTGGAGCGCCTGCGTCTCGTCGTCGTCCTTGTTGAAGAGCTGGCCCAGCCGCGCGAGCACGCCCGGGTCGGCCACGCTCTTGCCCGTGGCAGCGTGGCTACTCTTGGCATTGTGGCGTTCGGGTTTCTCGCCATTGCCAAAGCACGACAAGAGGATGTTGAACCACTTGGCGGCCTGCCGGTAGTTGCCCATCGTGTCGTGGAGATTGGCGATCTGGAAAAGCACTTCGACGTTGCTGGGCACGATGCTGTGGAGCTTTTCAAAGGCCTGCAGCGCCTCGTTCAGCACACCCATTTTGATGTTGACGAGGCCGAGATTGTAGATGGCTTCGATGCAGTCGGCCTCGACGCCAATGGCCTCGAGGAAGAGCTCTTTCGCGCGCTCGCATTCGTTCTTGACGTAGAGGCAGTTGCCCTTGTTGACGAGCGCCTTGGCGTTGTACCGCTGGTGGCGCACGGCCATGGACGCGTACTTGTCGGCCTGCGCAATGTCGCCCTCGATAAAGTAGAGAAAGCTGAGGTTCGTGGCGGCCATGGCCTTGTGCGCGTGGTCCTTTTTCTCAAACGCCTTGAGCACGTCGATGGCCTTGTCAAACTCCTTTTGCCGCAGGAAGCAGTGCGCCTTGCCAATCTCCATCTCGCTCGCGAGCGACTCGTGGTTCTCCTGCTTGAGCGCGTCAATGACCCAGTTGTACCCGGCCAGCCAGTCCTTCTTGTCAAGCGCCGGCGCGCACAGCTTGGCCGCAATGAGAATGTACTCCATGGCCTTTTTCCGCCGCGCGCGGATCTCGTGCTTGAGCCCATCGGTCTTGAGCGACTGCAAGTGCTTGCCATCGCGGCCGTCGTCCTCTTCCTTCTCCTCTCGACGCGGGTCGCCCTTGGTCAGTTCGTCCTCTTCGTCCTCTTCGCTCAGCCCTTCCATCGGGATCGAAATGAGGTTTGTGAACCCGCGCCGCATCTTTTCGTGCTCGCCAATGGCGTAGTAACAGATAATCAAGTTGAACCCCGACTGGAAGTCGGCGTTCCCTTCCATCACGTCTTCAAAGGTCGCGGCCGCGTCCTGGTAGTGGCCCAGGCGGATCTGCGCCGCGCCTATGTTGCGCTTGATCTTGTACCGGATCTCCTTGCTCGTGTTCGGGATCTGATCCAGCGCCATGCGGTACATGCGGATGGCCGTGGGGAACTGCTGCTGCTCGTAGTAGATGTTGCCCATGTTGACGCGGAGCCGGCCGCCGTTGGCGTACTGCTTGTTCTTGACGATCGGCGTGTACGCCTGGATGGCCTCTTTCCAGAGCCCGTTGAGGTGGTACGCGTTCGCGAGGTTGAAGAAGACGGCGTACGTGAGGTCCACATTGACCAAGTCCGTCAGTGCGTGGCTCTCGCAGTGCTTGGTGAACGCGCGCTCCTTGCGGCCGGCGTCCTTGGCAAAGTGGAGCGCCTCTTCGTGCTTGAGCTTCTGGATCGCGTCGGCCGACTGCTCGATGAGCGCGTTGACGGCGCGCTCGAGATCGCGCGCGACTTCCTTGGGCGAATTCTCCGTCTTTTCCACTAGCGGCGGCGCGGCGCCGGCCTTACGCGACTCGCCCAGCGGATCAAAGAGCCGCTGGCCACCTCCGGCGGCCGTGCGTGGGTTGGACGAGAAGCCGGCGCCGGCGACCGACGTCATGGGGCGAGCGTCCGCCGCTGTGCCGTTACGCTGCGAGGCGGTGCCCATGCGAGACACCGGCGCCTGTCTCCCCATCTGAGACGGCGGTGCACTGATCCAGAACACACATTAGTGCAGGGCGGCATCCTGAGAGAGAAAGGGAGAGTCGAACGCACCGGTAGGCCGTCCCAGGCGGGTTGAACCCGCCCCGTGACGCCGGCACGCCATTGCCAGCACCTCCGCCATAGGAGGACGGCTGGTAGGCGCTGGTGGACGCGGTCTGCGGCGGCGCCAGGTCGATACTGTAGTTGAAGCCGCCGTAGAGATCGTCGTCGTCTTCATAGTCGACCATGAGCGCGTGCTTGGACTGCTGGCCGTAGCCGCCGCCGTATGATGGCATCACTTCTTGGAGGGGTCACCGTAGGAAATCTCCTGGCGGATGAAGCAGGCCGTGAGAGCGAGCAGGGACCGTCGCGCTGGGACCTCCTCATTCGTTGCCGCGAAACGACGCGGTCCATTGTGGCCAATCGTGAGCTGTCCATAACTCCTTTCAGCCAATCAATGCGTACTACCATCTTTCATCCAATCAATGAGCAGAATTCTGTATCCATCCGTCTGGGTGGTAACCCTCCCACGTAACCCTCCTGAAGCAAGATGGCTACAGAGGAGGATTGAACCGCCGCGTCCCTTCACGAAATCCTTTCCCCCGTCTGCTCTTCTGTACCTCCATAGAATCTCCCCCTCAACGCACCATGTCTCTTCGCTCCTGGGCGCTGCCGGCGCTCCATCTCCTGTCGCTCGCGTTCTTCTTCGCGCTCGACGTCGGCGACTTGTACGTCAAGACGGCGAGGCTCGGGCCTCTCGAATCGGGCGGTTTCTCGGCACTGGGCACAGTCACCTTTGAGCGAGAGCCGCTCGTGCCGGCTGCCAATGTGTCGGCTCTCGCGAGGGGAGACGACGTCGAGTTTGCGAGCGGCTGGCCGTCGCTGCTCGCCACGTGCGACAAGCTGTACGGCGGCGCCACGGCCAACGCGGACCCCGTGCTGCTTGCGCGTGCCACCAACTGCGTGCTGGGCGTGTCCGCCAAGCGGTTCCACGCCAACGATTTGTTTCTGGTCGCGAGCGCGCGCGTCGATGGTGTCGCGTGGACGGCCTGCAAACTCCTGTACTTCCACCGGCGGCCGCCCCTTTGCCAGGAAAACGTAGTGGCAGCGTTTGTCGATCGGTACCGCCTTAGCGATCCGGTCATCCCACCCGACGCCATGGCCGACGCCAATTCTGACGCTGAGCGAGAGCTGCTCGATATGCTCGAGCTCATCAGCAAGAGCTACCCGCTCCGCAGCGTGGTGTGCTTTGAAGGGATCCAATACGGCGGAACCGGCGCGTACCCGTCGCCGACGCTCGTGGGCTGCGCGTCGCCCAACGTCTTTGACGCGGCGTTTGTCGGTCTCCACGCACCGGCATTCACGGCGCTCCACACCGACAAGGCGTATCTCACAGTGGACGCGCTCAACGTCGTGGGGCTCGAGTTTGTGATCCGCCACAACAGCAAGAGCTCGTTCTATCTCCACGACAGCGACAGCGGCACGCTGGACCACCGCACCACCACCAACGTGTCGAGCTTTGGGCACCTCTACATTCTCTTGGTCGCCATCGACGTGGCGCTGCTCGTTGCGCATGTGCGCAGTGCAATCGAGACGGCCTCTGTGCTGCTGCTGCCGCTGGTGGGCTCGTGTCAAGCCGACGACATCGCGCGGCTCACGCAGGACTACTCGTGGACGGTTCTCTATCGCTCGCTCTACCGCAGTCCACCGATCGTCGTGCTCACACTGCTCTCGGGGCTTCTCTCGTGGCAGTTTCAACTGCCCAACGCCGTTCTCTGGACCTGGGACGAACGGGCGTTGTCGTCCGGGAAGCTGTACGCGCTGCTGACGAGCGCCCGCGTCTGGATGGTCGTCCACTGCGCGCTCAACCAACTGTGGGCACTCGTGGTCGCTTTGGGCGAGCCGCGCGCCTACGCGTTCGCAAAACGCGCGTTTCTCTCCACATCGCACGTGCTGGCAATTGGAGTGAGCGTGGCGATGCTCAACCTCCAGCAAACACTGTCGGTGGGCAGCCGCAAGTACGCATTCGACGGCCAGCGGCTCTGGGACGACGCGTCGTTCACCGGCCAGACGGTGTACGCCAACAGCTTCAACGAAGACCTCGACTATCTACTGTGGACGCCTGCCGAAGTGCTGGGGATCGTGTACGCGCCGCTGGTCGCCATCGTGGGCGAGGCGCTGCTGGTCGCTGTCGGTGTGGTTGGAGTCCGGTTTCTATTCGGGAGCGTGGGCTGCCGTCGCGCCGACAGTCTCCTCGACCACGACGGCAACAGCGACGCGTGTGTGCCAATGGCGTACCAGCGACTGCCGCTGGAGGAGCTGCTGCGTGTGCCCGTGCGTGCGCACAGTCTCGTGCGCACGACACTCGCACTGGAGCTCGTCGCGCAGTCGCAGCAGCTCTACTTGCCGCCGTCCATCTACTTGGACTTTGGTGTACTGCTCGACAACGACATAATCCGCACGCGGCGCGGCTTCTGGAACGCCATCCACCTCCGTGTTGACGTCGCCAAGTACTTTTCGCCCGCAGCTGGCGGTGGCAGGTCGGTCGCGAGCGTGGCGTCCGTGGCGGCGATCTCCACTGTCCGGCTGCGTCTAGAGACCGCGTCCCCGGGTAGCTTCACGCGGCCGCCGACGGCTCCGGCGTCTCCGCTGCCACGTTCGTCCAGCAGCCACGCCATGCTGAATGCCGTGGTCGCGACTGACGGTGTGCGACCGTCCAGTACTGGGAGCAGTGCGACTGCAAACGCCCACACCACGAACGGCGCATCGCCCAGTCCTGGCCGCCGTCCTCTTGGCGAGTCGGTCGGGTCCCCTGCCGCCCGTTCCATGCGCCGGCGCAAGAGCACGACCGAGCTCCCCAGTGCGGAGGACGCCTTCTGATAGTCTAAAGGGCAATCAATCGCTGAATAAAAATATCTAGCGTACTCACAGTGGACGGATCGCAGTGTTAAAGGGTACGCTTCAATCTCGGCGCCCTGCTTCTCGCGACAGATAATGTGGAGTCCCACAGGCAAGGGAGGAGCGGATTCGCAGGCGTGGACTGCCAACGGTTGACACTGTGCATTGGGCCCCGTAGTGCCACGCCGCTTGCCACGCATCCAGGAGCCACGTCGGAAGGGCGGTAATGCACGAATTGTCCATGACCACGAGCTCGAGCTCGTCCAGCTGCCTCACAGCCGCTGGGCCACTGCGTGTGGGATTGCGCGCGATCGAGAGCACTAGGTACCGGTTCTCGCGACTGCTGAGCGCGTCATCGCGTAGCTCAGCCAGCTCGTTCCCCAAAAGCGGGTGCATGAGCGCGAGCATCGATGGGAATGCGCGCAGTGGCGGGCGCTCGATAAAGAGGTTGAACAGGCGCCGCCACTTGAGGTGCAGGTCGCGTGTGTGCCAATAGCGTATCAGCGACTGCCGCTAGAGGAGCTGCCGTGTGTGTCCGTGCGTGCGTAGAGTCTCGTGGAATATTGGGTGGTGCGTGGTGGTTCATCGGAGTGCAAAACGTGCGAGACGAGAGTTTTGTCGGGGGGGATCTAAATTCGTCCGCATTTTATAGTGTTCTCCACAAGATCGTGATCCCATGATGCTGGCAACTGCCTCGCTAGTCACCCAAGTAAGATGACCTCTCAGTGCAGTATTAATATCATACGCCGTTGTTGAAGTTGGAGTCTAATACCAGTCCATTGCGGCATTGGCAATCACTTGTTCTAGACCCTGAAGTGGTGTGTCCAGGTCACGGCGTGACCGTCACGCCAATACGATCAGCGAGGAGTCGGGCTTCGACATACAGGCCCTTGATGGCAGAGCATGAGTACCTACGTTGAAGGGCGGGAGGGGGGCGCTGGAACCGTGATCGACGAGCTGGCGGTGCGAGAGCAGCGTCTGTAACGCGACTGCGTGAATCGCGCCCGTGCCTTTGGCGGGCCGTCACCTGCTGATGGAGAGGTGGGAGTCACAACGACTAGCGAGTTGGCGACTGGGAGGAGCTGTAGGTGCAATCTATTCACATGTGCAGAGACGTATCCGACAAGAGATCTCTTTCTCGCTGTATCTATAAAATGAACGTGCGTCTCTAGCGACCGTCGTTCTTCTTGTTGGCGAGTTGCGGCGGCAGCATGAAGCCGTCCGTCTCGTACATGAACTGCGTCATGTCGACGACCTGCGTGGCGTACCGCAACTGCGCTTCGGTCACGGCGTTGCGGAACCCGTCGTCGGCGTGGCCCTCGTCGACCGGCGCGACCTCTTCGGGGTCGCTCGTGAGGTTGTAGACAAAGTACTTGCCCGAGTGGTACCGCACGTACTTGAGGTCGGGCCCCACGCGCAGGCCGATCGTGCCGCCGTCGTACGGGTTCTCGACAATCACGCCGCGCGCCGCCGTCTCTTCTTCCTTGGTCTCGGGCGGCGGCGCCGGCTTGCGCACGAGCGACTGGCCCACGCCATGCTGCATGAAGCCGCGCAGGCCGACCATGTCGGCGATCGTAGCAAGCAGATCAGTCTGCGAGCTCACCTCGTCAATGACGAGGCCCTTGTCCTGCTCGCGCAGCAGATCGTCGGCCAAGATGAGCAGCGGAATGTGGGTGGCCTCTTCGTACACGCGCGACGACGCGATGGTCGGGTTGTTGCCGTGCTCCATGCGGCCGTAGCCGTGGTCGCCCTCGATGAGCAGGATCGTGTTCTCGAGCAGCTTCTTGGCGCGCAGGTTCGTGATGAGCTTTTCGAGCTGCTGGTCCACGAAGTTGAGCGCGTCGACGTACCCGGCGTTGTGCTTGGTCACGAACGCCGAGTAGTTGGAGCTCGGCGTGAAGCGCGGCGGCGTCGGGAACGGGTCGTGCGACGTGATCGAGTACACGTCCATGAAGAGCGGCGTCTTGTCGCGCGCGGCGCGGCGCGCCTCGAGAAAGTTTTCGAGCCCAGCAAACGACACGGGGTCGTGGTAACCCCAGGAGAACGAGTCTTCGTTCGTGAGCGCGTCGCGCTGCGCCTGCGTGAGGTGCGTGAGCACGCCCTTGTCGTCCCAGAGCTGGTCAAAGCCGTTGCGCTGGAAAAAGTCGCGCCAGTGGTCCCACGACAGGTCCACGGCCGACCAGAAGACGGTCGTGTACTGGAGCGCCTCCTTGAGGATCTGCGGGAGCCCGTGGAGCCGCGTCTTGGAGCGGTACGACTTGGCCACGGCCGTGGCGTCCGTGTAAGACGGCAGCACGCCAAAGAGCGACGACATGAGCGTGCGCGACGTCTGGATGCTCGGCGTGTAGTGCTGGCGGAAGAGCACGCCCGACTTGACGAGCTCGTCGAAAAAGGGCGTGGCGGTCTGGTTGAACTGGGCCTTTTTGTGGCGGCCGCCGATCGCGCCGATCTCGCGGCTGCGCATCGACTCGATGTTGAGCAGGATGATGTTGGGCGGGCTGCCGCGGCGCGTGTGCACCTCGAAGCGCTTGTCGCCCTTGTAGCCGAGCGTCTTGCGCCAGAGCGGGTACCGGTCGCGGTGGCGCCCGGCGTCCGCGAGGAGGTACGTCTCGGACGGGCCGATCACGCGGTCGATGCACGACTCGAAGTGGAGCACGCGCGCGTCCTTGTCCTGCGTCGCCGTCGACTGGATGGCCTGCGCCGTCTTGAGGAAGGGCTCGGCCTCGAGCGAGAACATGGCGTTCGAGAAAAAGTAGATGTCCGAGCCGTTGCCGTCGAGCGCGAGCGTCGCGTGGAGCGCGGCCACAGACACGAGCAGCGCCACGCACAGCGTGCGCACGGTGAGCGACGCCGCGACGGCGCGCAGCGACCACGCGGACGAGGGCGCCGGCGGCCCCACCTGAATGGAGGACGGCTTGGGCATCGACGGCACGCGGGCGGGCGTCGGCACGCAGAGCGAGCGTAACGGCAGGCCGAAGGCCGGCAGCGAGACCTTGTCGGCGAGCACGGCGATGGTCCAGAGCACGAGCGTCGCGGCGTAGGCGAGCACGCCGAGCACGGCGCTGGCGGTGACGGCGTCGCGGAGCGAGGACGCGAACTGGTCGGCGAACTCCATGTACATGGTGACGAAGCCGCGGTTGAGGCGCGGGAGGAAGTTGAGGAGGAGCGAGAGGTCGACGAGGCACGCGAGCGTCATCCAGAGGTAGGCGAGCGCGAGCGCGAGGGCGCACGTGGCGTAGACGAGCGCGTTGCGGTAGCACGCGTGGCTCGAGAGCAGCGCGTCGCGCGCGCCGAGCACGAGGCGAGCGACCAGCAGCGTCTGGCAGAGCACGGCCGCGTCCTGGAGGCCGCCGAAGACGGCGCCGCGCAGCAGCGAGCCGAAGGCCACGAGCGACTCGTCGCGGTACACGACGATGAGGCGCGACGCCAGCGGCAGCGCCATGCTCGGCGCGTAGAAGGCGACGCTCCAGAGGAGCGCCCACGTGCAGGACGGCGCCGCGGGGGACGGCGGCGGAGAGGACGGGAGCTTGCCGGGGGATGACGGCGACGGCGGCGCCAGCAGCGCGCCGCGCTCGAGCTCATCGTCGTGGGCGTCCATAGTGGAGGGGCGTGTGGGAGGATTGCCACTGGCTGGATAATGCCAACTGAGAGAGAGGGGAGCGGAGCGGAGGGGAGGGGAGGGGAGGGAAACCCACTCGATGATACGGTACAGAAGTGATACTGTAGTTCAAGTGAGAGAGGACGAGGAAAACTGGGTCAAAACAGCAGGGCAGAGGAGGAAGACTGGGTGGAGGAGGGGAGGATCCTCCAGCACAAGGATTTCTGTGAGGGGGAAGGAGTGAGACTCACAACCCACTCACGAAAGTTTAGCGAGTGGAGTCCAGCCGGTGTCGCAAGGGGCGGTTGCGATCCGACTCGACTTGCGAGTCAGATCTCACAGCCAATTGACAGAAGAAGAGTACGGTGGGAGATTGTGAGTATAAATGGTGCTGTGATATACCTCACATTCTGGCGATAAAGAAGGCGGCTGGATCTGAGTCCACACAATGCTAGTTCCTGGTTGGTGTTCCGACCGGGAATTACGAGAGGACGACATGCACATAAACGGACCATCTGAATCACGCTGCCAAAGAGCTTCACGAAAAGTATTGATCCCGACACAGGAATGTCATCCGTCACCAGACGAACGGGGCGTTGTAAAAAAAAAAACTACTGCGTGTAGTAAGTAGTAATAGTGTTGTACATTGAAGTCGAACGAAAACCCAGGAAGTTTTCAGCAGGTTCTAATGGGGGATATGTCCAGTATTACAGTAGGAACTCAATAGAACCCCACACATTTCTGTAACGTTACTGTACAGACTGATTCGATTTTAGTACTGTTCCACCAATTAGAAGACTCTCACCAATTAGAAGACCCTCACCAATTAGAAGACCCTCACCAATTAGAAGACCCTCACCAATTGGAGTTAAAGTTCGGACGAACATACCGAACCCGAAGCGATATTACCGGTATGTTTACTTCACCCATGTACTGAGGAAGCGTTAATTAGCGATTTTGGTCTTCGCCCCCAAATCTTCGCGAAAAGGCGAAGCGGTTTCTGACTTCGCCCAAACTAAACTAACTTCAATTCATTGGTTTCGAAGGGGAGCGTGTTCGTTTTTAAGCCGCTTGATTGGTTAAAACAAATTTCACTGCACTTGCAGACATTTTGGCGCGCATTTCACGCCTCCTCGGACGCAAGATCCGCACGGCATTGCGCACGACATTCTGATCCCCACCACCAGCGCTTCTACAGTGCTTCTTTGCCACATCGATCGACAGCCAACCCCTCGCGCCAGGCCAGTGCATCTTCGCTCCACCGATCCCCAGGCAACCCCTCGCGCCACGCCAGAGCTCTTCTCCCCATGCGCACCGAACGCGCGCTGATGCTGCTCCTTTCTCGAGCTCACTTCCAAATGGGAGCCCAAACAACAACAAGACCAATCAACCACCAACCAACAGTGCTACGCAAGCCATCTCTCGCTCAGGCAGCATAACCCAAGCTGCACTCACCACCGAAGCACTAGCCACTCAAGCCTCTTTCGCCAAGCCACCCGTCGAAGCCCCTCCCGTCGGCACCATTGAGGCCCTGCTCGTCGGCGCCACTGAAGCCCTACCAAGCGGTGCATCTGTCAAAGACCCATCCGTCGAAGCCCCGCCCGTCAACGCTCCAGCATCATTCGCTGATTTAGCGGTCCAAGTCGAGCACATCGACGCCGAGTTACTTGCGGCGACCAAGCAGCCAACAAAGCTTTTGACGCTTCGCCTGTCGCCGTGGGTGTTGCAGTCCACGTAAACGCCGTCGAGCCCGCCACTGCTGAAGAGAACGGCGCTAGCTTAACCCGTGTTTGCTTGGTATCAGTAAGCCAATAGCTGAGATGTCCATCCAGGAGCCGTCAAGCGTGCAATTGCCTCGTTCCAGTCGACTGCCGAGTTCACGCTCTCGCCACCTCAGCGCAACGAGTCATCGTTCATCTATAAATGGGGTGTTCGCGTCACTTAGCTCAAGGATGGCAAGGAGCAAGTGTGCTGGATCTGCCTCGCAAACCAGTTCTGCCGTGACCACATCGATGTGCCGCGCTTGTACTAGAGCAAGACTACACAGGCTACGATGCTGAGGACAATGGGAGTGGTGCATTGCTCACATGGGCAATGCGTCAACAGAAACTGCGTGTGGTCTCGTGAATGACAAGTCTAAATCCAAGAACCCAGGCATGACTTCTCTCATCGAACGAATCGTCAAGACGGTGAGCCAGGTCCGCGACCACGAGGTGTTGGGCACTCTGTTCGAAGCGCTATGCAATCTTGAGGGCCACAACACTGGGAAGAAGCTTCTGGACTATCAGTCCCATCGCTTTTTGGGACTAACGCGGTTATTCGCCGCATCTTGGATCGCTGGAATGAGGTGGTGGACTGGTATGCGGCTCGCGACCAGAAGGCTCGCCGAGACGGCGAGGATTCGGTTGTGTTCCCGTTGGAGAATAATCGCGTGGAGTTCGTTCAGTTGCTTTCCCTGCTTGAACCCATTACCATCCTGAACAAGAAGAGTCGGCCCGACGAGTGCACGCAGGTGGAGACACTGCTGACCCTCTACCGGCTGCGTCTGAAGACGCTGCACGCTGACAAGCCTCTCCGCGACTACCGATCGACGTCATCGAACCCGATTCACTTTGGTGTCGCCGAGCTCGCCCCCGCCACGCTGACGCGCAAGTTGCTGGCTGCCGCGTTCGACAATAATCTTCTCAACCACTACACGGACCGTGTCAAGATGCGACAAAGCTCGTTTGTCTTCGAGGTCCAATTGTTTCTCCACCCGACTTTCAAGAACCCAAGGCAATTTGTGTGCTGTGGCGCGTACAAGTTTTGCTCAACGTGATTCGCGCATCGACGCGGCCGTGAGACTGGCCGATAACATGCGAGACACGGTGATTGGGAAGGCAATGTCTATCATGTTGGCTATATCTGAAAACGAACTGACCCCAGCGCATGATCCGGTTGAGCGCGTCGCTTATTCCGAGGAATTGGTCGACACGTTTGGATCCATCGAGACCCCAGTGCTTACAGACGACGTTCGCGAGGGTCAGATTGAAAAGAGCTACAGCGTTGGAGAGCAAAACCCAACGGCTTGATGAGGCTCGAAGACAGCGCGCCAGAAAACGTACTCCAGTTTTGGGGCCGTCAGGCGGATAACAACAACTGCAAGTTTTTGCCCAAGCTTGCTCGCATGATCTTCGCGGTGCCAACCTCCTCCGGCCAGATTGAGCGCGACTTCGGGTTGACTGAGACAGTGGTCACAGGCCAGCGCACAAACCTCTCCAGTCACAATGTGGACATGGCGTCGTTTTTGAATGCCAACAGATCCTTCATAAGTCTCTCCCAATGCGAGTACATCCCCGGGGCCGAGATCTCCGACCACATCCCGTCGCACATCCTCGTCGGAGCGCTTGATGGTGACGAGATGGATGACATGCTGCTATTCATTCAATAGTTTTCCACCCATACAAATATGGGCGACTTCGACAAGATGAGCGATTGCATTACGCAAGTCGCACGCGCGACACAGCCTAATCACCATCTGCACCGAATCGCCTCCACCTCCAAGCTCCATGAGCTCTCCCATTGCATTTCTCACACGCGAAATCTCTCCCACCTCCAAGCTCCATTAGTTTGCATTGCATTTTCCACACACATACGCTCGTCAACCTTCAATCTTTACCAGCTCTCGCATTACATTCCCTCACGTTGTAATCGAAGCGATCTTTCCAGTGTCTTGTGGTCACTTTAACTGATTACTCAAGCACGTTGAGCATGCAGTTAAGCCTGCTGTATGCGCATCAACAGCATCGTCAGGCTCGGTGTCGTCGTGGTATCGCGCATCGACTGCACGAACGCCCAGTGCGGTGGCAAGCCGCAGAGTAAGTCAGTGGAAACTCTCCATGTGAGCTAGGGTTTAGGATTTAGGGTTTAGGGTTTAGGGTT
>JAADWA010000742.1:0-15880 GCA_023335935.1 Pythium phragmiticola
AGAGAGAGAGAGAGAGAGAGTGGATGTCCGTCAGTGTGTGGATGTCGGTAGCGTGAGCTTATCGTAGTGTGTGTTACTTTCCATTTTTTATCGCGAGAGAAGAACGAAAGAGAGTTTTTCTCCACTGCTTCCTAATGTTCATTCCTATTGTTTCGGAATTGAGGCGGCGGAGTGGTGCTGCTGCGACAGCGACGACGGCACGGCCGCAACCATCATGACACGGCGTGGCGAGGCCTCGGCGATCGCCATGGCACGTGGCGCTGGCACGGCGAGCGTGAGATTGCTCGAGGCCGAGCGCGCCGACAGGGTAATCGCATTGAGTGGTGCCACGGCGGCGTCGCTGCCACTGTCCGACAGAGGCGACGGCGGGGTCGTCGTGCCAGTGTCTTGGACGGGGCAGCACGACAGCAAGAACTGCTTGATGAGGCGGCAGCGCACGACGGCCTTTTGCTTGGAGCGGCTCTCGAGCGTCGCCGCGTGCGTGCCGTCGTCAAAGTCAAAGTGCACTTTGTAGGCGCGCGTGTCGACTTCGCCGCTGAGGATCTCGCCCGACGTCTCGACGCGCACGTCGAGGATCTGGCGCAGTTCCTTTTCGACGAGGCGCGTGCGGCGCAGCGTGGCAACGAGGCAGAGCGGCTTGGTCGAGCGGATGGTGACGAGCGAGACGTCCTTGTCCATGACAAACGTCTCGACGCGTCCGTTCGTGACCACGGCGGCCGCACACACGTAGATGATGCCGGCCACGAGGTACTTCCACCAGTTGATCGTGTCCTGTGCGATGGGCAGGCGCCGCTTGGCGAGCGCCTTCTTGTGGATGTGGTCCACAAACACGGACGCCGCGATCACGAGCAGCAGACCGAGCACCCAGTGGGCCCACGGATAACTCACAATGCGCAGCTCGCGGAGCGAGTCTGGGGATGCACCCTCGGGCGTCTCGGCAAACACGCTGTCAAAGCCCTCGCCGCGACGGGCCTTGGCGTCCCATGGCGTCGACGACGACCGCCGGGCGTGCTTGGCCTTGTTCACGGCGATCGCTCGGCGGAACCGCTCGAGCTGCAGCACTGTGAGCCGCCGATTGCGGGCCTTGCGCGCGTCGTCGGCCTGGAGCTCGGCCACACTGCGCATCTCAACGTCGGGCCCCATCGTGGGCTGGCCATCCTCCTCGGACGACTCGTCGCGCCGCAAGTACCCGCGGCCTTCGAGGTCGTCAAACTCGCTGGGTGTTGGTGCCTTTTCCTCTTCTTCCTCGGCAAGGCGGTCGGGTGCGATTGCACTGTAGGCCGTCGAGCCATCGCCGACTTCTGGACTCATTCCTGGCGTGTGGATCGGACTCGCGCTCGTGCTGCCACGCTTGACAGGAGCCGGTGGTGTCGGGTAGGCGTCCGGGGCTTTCTTGTGGTGGTGCATGGTGCTTGGGAGGATCACCCGCGCGTGGGATTTCGTAAGTGGCCCCGTGAGGCCAAGAGTAACTTCGCGAGGGAGGGGACGCCAGGCACGCCTCAGGATCTTGTGCGTGGCGTCACTCGCCACACGCCGTACAGTAGGGCAACCGAGTGGTGTAAAGATAGCACGAACCGTAACGCGGCCCGGTTGGTCCGTCGATGCATTGTTTTATTTCTTCACAGACAGTGAATACGGACATCCTCCTCGGTGCGTACTCTATATGTGGAATAGAATAAGGCGTCGAGCCCGCGATCGCATGGCGCGTTGGTAGAATTAGATGGCGAGGCGAAGACGAAAGCTAAAACGGACTGCAACGGCGACTTGGCTGGTAGCGTGTGGACTGTTGGCGAGAGCTCACGAGGTGAAGCGAGAGAGAGAGAGAGAGAGAGAGAGAGAGAGAGAGATCGGCGAGGAGAAGCGCTCACATCATGAGCATGAGATGGAGCATCATGGGCACGAGATCCGATGGGTCCTGTGGCGGTCGCTTGCCGCTGCTGGGTGATGGATGAGACGAGTCGGCGTCCATTCCTTCCGTCGTATCTCCAGCGTCACCGTCGCCATCGCTCTCGTCGCTCTCGTCGCTCACGCCCGTATCCGACGAGAACTCAAACTCGTCGGCCATGCAGTACGGCGACTTGCACCCGCAACGACCGGCCCAGACGCGGTCGCTGTGGTCGATCCGCATGCGCAGCCGCCGAGGCGGTGGGGCATCCAGCTTGGTCTTGGTGGCCAGGGCACGTGACTCGCGGTTGCGCTTACGGGACGGCGACACGGACGGTGGATGCGTCAGAGTGGCCGCTGGCTCGAAGGGATCTGATCCCGTGGGTTTGTCCATCGGGTTGAAATTTCTGAAAGACTGCGTGACGTGGGCACGCCCGAGTGAGTTGGAGAATGCGTGTCGCCAACGGCGGAAGCAAGGAAGGCACGATCAGCGTTCGCCTAACTGCCAATCAATGGAGAAATGGCGTTGAAGCCAATTGAGCCACACTCAGACGCAGTGGAAAGAGGATGGGCAAACCATCATTCCGCTCGATTCACGCGCCGATTGCGCGCAACTCGAGACTTTCAAGGCGCGTGAAGGACTGGAATAGTTCGTATCTGATATTATAGACTGATCACCAGTTCCTAACAACGTGGAACATCATGGTTAGGCCAAAGTGGATACATTGCCGGCTTCAGGCGGTGAGCAGAGGCTCGCCCGTGGGGCGAGAGCGTGGCCTGCTGCTGTGGGACGCCATCCCCCCCTGGTCACTCTTGGCCTCGTGGCGCGCCAGTACGAGTAGAAATCTGGCCAGTCGTTGGTTGAGACGTCCGACGATTTGGCTCGGCAGACTGGCTGGGCCCATGTTGTCGACGAACCACTGGATGCAGGCAATGTCCACGGTCTCAAACAGCTCGATCGCCTGGGTGTGGAGATCTCTTCGGAAGAGCTGGCTGCGGACCCTGTTCTCCGTCCACGACGGCGTCGCGTAGCTCTTGAGCAGGTCGAGGATGTCGCAGGATCCTTTGAAGTAAGCGACGGCCGTGAACCACGTCCACTGTGTGACGTTGCGTCGGATCCAGTCGTTGGATTCCAGTGTCCGGCAAACAAGACTGGCATCGCCCGCGGCTACGGCATCATCAAGGCGAAACCGGAACCGCTGGAGAGTATCGGGCTGTTCCGGGAGCCGCCAGGCGGCCTGTAACACGAGCTGCAACGTCCGTCGATCATCGAGTGCGACCAGTATTTTGGTGAAAGCTAGGTCGTCCGTTGGCTCTCGAATGTGTCTTGCGGCGGTAAACGCTTGCCAACGCTGGAGTACGAGCCCAGGCCAACCAGTGGTCCACGATGTGATCAGCGAAAAGAACTGGCGGTTGGCCAGGACTAGAAAGGCTGCTGATGGTGCTGAAGCCGACATTGCTGTTGGGGTTCTGGTCTGCGCAGTGAAGAGACGAAAGCTAAGTGAGCGGAAAGTGCTGGAGCTGTCTTGGCGTGCTAACCCAGAGGATTTTCATCTGGCAACGGGGCCTCAGTCTCCACGTGAATTTGCGGGATCACGATATCTAGATTACAACCTCTTATAGTTAATGGTTTGCGGTTACTAATTTCATCAAATGATAGTTTATTAAACAATATTGTACTAATGACAAACCTACGCAAATACATATCATCAATGCGTGCACGGGTTATGTGCAAGTATGCGGCGCGTGGATGACGGACGCACGAGGTTCCTCTGTTGGCGACTGTACGAGCGAGAATTTCGGCCCGAGGTAATCAATAATCTGCTGCTCAACCATGAAGAATGCGACAACGAAGTCTGATTCGCATCCAACCAGGGCATTTTTGTATTGGTTCTCATAATAGGTACATCGCACTCACATTTACTTGAAGCGCCGTCACGTTCTCGGTGTCTTGTTCTCTTTGTTTTTCTTCGAGACCAACGTCTGTTCTTGTTTTCTTTGTCACGCACCGCCGTGTTGTTCTTTTACTTCGTAATTTTTTTACATGTCGGAGTCGCTGAGCCACTCGGCGTGGAGCTCGCGGTCTTCCTTTTCCTGCTGGGCTAGCACGACATAGCCCAGGTCATCGCCCATTCTTCCCCCACGTTTGCAGCCACGATCTCGCTTAGAGCATCCCGCTCGCTTTCACTGAGTCCACGGTACTCCAGGTGGAACAGCACGATTTTCCAGCTGCCCTGCCTCGCTGCGGCCACGAGGGCCCGCAGCGTCGAGTCGCCGTTGCGGTAGTTCTCGTAGAGAAACTGGAGGATAGCGAGCTGGCTGTCGCTCGTCACACTGTCCACCGCGAGTGCGGATGCGTGCGTGTAGCCAATCTCCTTCAAGAACTTGAGAATCGAGAGATCGCAGCAGCCGCCATTGAGCACCACGGTGCGGTCCACCAGGTCTCGGCGAGCCAGCACGGACGCCGGGTACCGCGTGTACAGTCGCTGAAGCAGCGGCAGGTTGTGCTGCTCGGCCGCGTACGCTGCCATGGCGCCAAAATCCACCAGCACACGTAGCCGCGGATCGCTTTCGAGTTCGTCCAGCAGCGTGGCATTCAGGCGCACGCCTAGTGGTGCAAGCGGCCAGGCCTTGGTACCAGGGAACTCCGCGCAGGCATCAGGTTGGTGGTGCGCGAGCCACTTGGCGATCTCGAGACGTCCGTAAAAAATGGCATCGTCCAGCAGCGTGGGTTCGATGGCGACGTGCGGGATCTTCTCAAAGAGCCACTGGAGCAACTCGAGACTCCCAACGCGGATGGCATGGGAGCGAGCGTCTTCAAAGCTGAAGCGAAGGTCGCACATATAGTCAGCCGAGGCCTCAAGGTTCCGGATCACTTCGAGCGCGACGAGGTCGTCGCGGTAGATGGCCCAGATGGGCCACGTCCAGTGGCATGGGTACTCGTCGCCCAGGAGATGCTGCTGCTTGAGGTCGTAGTCGATCAGCGCCTGCTCAATCATCCAGTCGGGGATGCCCTCCTCGAGAAAGAAGGACGTCGGAGACCAAGGCTTTTCATTGGCGTGATAAATGGCAAAACTGTACGCGCTGTCAGGATCGTCGCGGTGCATGGCCGTGAGCCAACTGGGCCGCTCGTTCACGGCACCGGCCACTGCCAAGGGCAGCAAATCGCGCCGGCTTTGCACTTCTCGGAGAAACCGGATCGTCGACAAATGGCCGCGTTCGCCCGCGAGCATCATGGCGGATTCTTCGCCGGCGTTGTCGGGGAAGTCGCGCCAGTGATCGGAGGGTACTGACTGAAGAGCCGAGCCCAGAGGTCGCAATTCAAGCCAGAGATCAAAGGCGCCACACAGAAGCAGTGACGAGAGGATTGGCGGATCGAAAAAGTCGGGCCGCACGCGGAAGAGCATGCGAAGGATCTGGACGTGGCGGTGGTCGGCGATGTGCGTCCACATCTGACTGCGGAGCTGTTCTCCACGGAGTTGCTTCTCGCATCCGGGCTTGGCCGCCATCTCGACGGCCTGGCACGTGAACCCTTCCGAACGGTTCCACAAGAGAAACTGGACCACAGCGACGTGGCCGTGGGCCCCCGCGTGGTCAATAGCGTTCGTCGTGCAGCCTTCTTGCCGATGCGTATGGAGGAACTTGACCATCTCCAAATCCCCGTTCTCTGCAGCGTGGTCCATGGCGTCAGTCGTGCAGCCTTCCGTGCGGTGGGTGTGGAGAAAGCGAACGATGTCCATGTGGCGTCCTTTCGCCGCTTCGTCCATGGCGCGCGTCGTGCAGCCTTCAGTGCGATACGTGTGGAGAAACTGGACAACGTCCAGGTGGCCACACGCTGCGGCGTAGTCCATGGCCCATGTCGAGCAGGGCAGCCCCGTGCGATGGAATTTGAGCACGAGATCCAGGCGCCCGTCCAGTGCCGCCGTGTCCAGTACGCGGGTCGTGCACAGTGTCGCCTGTGTCTGGTTCAAAGAGGTATCCACGATTTCCCACTCGTCGTCGCACGTCGTCAAGAGGTAGTCGACCACTTCCCAGTGGCCGTTCTCAGCGGCGCTGTCCAAGGCCTCGGTCGTACACGGCGCGTGGCGCGTGCTGTGGAGATACTGCACGACGTCCAAGTGGCCGTTCGCGGCCGCCTGGTCGATCGCATTCGTCGTGAGCGTCGCTGTGGCGTGTTCGCACAGCAGTTGAAGGATGCGGAGCTGGCCATGCGCCGCAGTCTCGTCCACGTTGACGCCGTGGAGACGCGAGAGGCCGCGCGTGCGGTGGATGCGCTCGAGCGTGAAGACGTCGCCGCCAATCAGCGCCACGGTCTCTTCGTCCATGGATGAGCTGCTGGTGGGGGAGCTGGAGCCAGTGGTCGCCATGTTGTCGAATGCTCAGTGAAAATCAAGCGTGCGTGAGGGAGTCGCAGTCGCAAGGGGATCTTACTTCTTTTTAGTGGGTACATGCCCCCCCCTCCCCCCCCAACCCCGCCCCGAGAGTGATGGTCTTTTCTCATTCTTTCTCATTGCTACCAAGTACAGTACAGGTCAGCAGGGTATGGTCAGTAGTATGAAAATCAATGTGGAACTCGTTGTGGAATCACTGGAGTAACAAGGAGAACTTCAAGCACGCAGGGGCGCTGTGGGTTAAATTTGAAGCATGCTGATTGGTAGATAACGGTGCGATGAACCCACTTATTCTTCGACAATTCCAGCTTCTTTTTTCTCCTCGTTCGTGTCGCACAGAAACGAAGATTACAGCTAAATTGATTCATCAAAAACACGTTTTGGACCAGGTTCAGATTTTAAAAAACCACAATCAACTGAAAAACCTCATAGTCGCAATCACTCCCATATCTCAGTTGTGTGTGAACCACAAAGACCAGCCTCCGCGTTTCCGTCACACAGAGAGAAAGATGCAAGCCCCATACTCGAATGATGCGGCGCTGCAAGTGCTCACGAACGCGTCGCTCTTCCGCCAGGTCGTCTCGTGGAGCGCAGGGTGGCCCGGTCTTCTCGCCTACAAGCTGCTCCCGTCGCTGTCTTCGGACGTCGCAGGTCCGTGCGCGAGTGCGCCTATTGATAATATGCCACTGCGGGCCGCTGACAGGATTTCGCGAACGCTGTCACTGCTACGTGTTGCGGACGTGCGAATGCTGGAAGTCGCCACCCGTACTCGATGGTGGAATGCGGACGGCAAACTCGTCGGCTTCGACTTGGAGGACCCCGCACTCGCGCTTCGTTCCGGGAACGCACTGGCGGCACGGTTCGTCTTTGAGAGAACCGAACGCCACGCTATAACCGCGGATGAATTCTACCGGTGTTGGTCGGTCGCTGTCACCAACTGTCACGGCTGCTGCGACATACTTGATGTCGTGAATGAGTTCGTGCCATCCGGGACCTTCACCTTCAGCTCGGACTACTTGATCCGCATCGACCAAGTGACAGCCGCACGGTGGTTTGTGGAGCGTTTCGGCCCTACGTGT
Source organism: Pythium phragmiticola (assembly GCA_023335935.1). Taxonomy (NCBI): domain Eukaryota; phylum Oomycota; class Peronosporomycetes; order Pythiales; family Pythiaceae; genus Pythium; species Pythium phragmiticola. The sequence goes on from JAADWA010000742.1 coordinate 7,355, forward strand.
CTTCCCAGTAACCTCATCATCAAGGCGCTGCGGACGGAGAATCTCGGCTTATACTACTTTTTGCGAAAGACCAGTGGACAAGTCTCCGCCACGCTGCTCGTCGGCTCACTGGTGCAGGATCCAGGCAAGCAAGCGATCTGCTCGCTGCTCAACAAGTGCGACGATGGCACTATCAAGTTCTACGGCAATCTGCTGCTCAGTCTCATTGCCAAGACCGACGATAAGGAGCTGATCGAACAGGTGCTGGCAGATTGGTCGTCGCAATGCGGCGAAATGGCCGTCTACGAAGCCTCTGAGGCGCTTGCACGCCTAAGCAGACCAAGTTAAGAGCGTGGAGCTGGTGGGGCTGTTGATCAAACAATGTTCCACCCAACGCGAGACGACTGGCGCGTACCAGACCCTGCGGCCTGCGCTGCCACACGTGCACCATCTATCTGCCATATTCCCTGCTTGTACAACTTTCGTTGATGATGATGATGAAGCTGAAGTCTATTACGCGCAATGTATGCACCTAGTAGGTTCATTTTCGACTTTCTTAGATGGTGATGGTACGTGCTATACAATTCGATTCCAAGTCGCTCCAGCACTGCAGACAGCAATGCCGTGCAACATGGACTCTGCCGATAGAAAGCGCTCACTCTCTATAGCCTCTTGAGTGAACACCTGATATATATGCCTTGTCGAAGGACCTCAGTCTATAGATTAAGTAGTACATTTTCCGTTCACTGTCTTAGAAGCAGAATTAGCGTGCAAAAAACGGACGGGTATCTTCTTCTGAAGGTACAAAGCCCATCATTAATTCTTAACATAGTGGATCAGTGCCACGGTGCCCAAAAGATGGGCAGATGAATTCTGATAGGCTATCAAAGTTCAGCCGTTCACGCAAGAGACTAATGACTGTATACTGTCGGTGCTTGTGGATGTTTCCAAACCTTCTGCAAGTGTTTGACACTTGGATGCACTTTACACGCCACTGGCGGCGTACAATAATCTCCAAATCAAGTCGTCACCCTGTCTTCTAGCGCGTATGACCTCTACTCCTCCCCTCCTGACACCTGAAGAGCTGAACTCCTCAGCAGCAAGCATGGGTTCACGGAGGCTACGTCACCCACAGCACAATATCAGTTACAGTAATCACGCGTGAAGAATGATGGTTTGTACAGTAATCAACACGATTGCCTTTCGACCCTCTCCCTCGACTCTGGATCATTTTTCCACTCGCCTCCCAATCCACACTCGACATCCAAAGTCCCTGATGGATAGCACCCCGCCCGTGAACAAAGCGCAGGCATTCCGGCGCTCGGTGTATCGAGAGGATTATAGATACTATGAGCGACGCGAACAGAGAAAGCCGACCCCAAAGCCATCTCCTCCAGTCGACCCGTGTGCACATGACCTTCGGGCGTTTACCAAGTGCATCAACGCCAATAGTGACAGCCTTGGGACGTGCCAGTACTATCACCAGATGGTGGAGGAGTGCAAGCAGCAGAGAGCGGCGCCGCCATCGAAACCGGATGTATGTGCTGGCGATTTCAAGAGATTCTCGGACTGCGTCAGCGCCAACGGCAACGACCTCGTGGTGTGTCAGTTCTATATTGACATGCTGCAGGAGTGCAGGGAGCGGAGCACACTTCCTCCAGTCAGCAAACCAAGGATTTGATTGGCCACTGGTGGAGCCATTTCAAAACGACTCGCATTTGCATGCTGAGTGATAACTATTGATGGTACCGATACTGGTATCATGTAAGTAGCATACGCTAGTGATGATGATTAACTTGGAGTCTATGCGCACCCAATCGCTTCAGAGTGGACTGCGCAGATCCTAAGCCTCATGCCGTACGTTGTGGCTTCCCGTTGTCCATGATATAACAACGACCATGTAATTTATGCCGTATTTTGGTCGATCAACCGTACAGTGCATGGATAGTACAGGGAGCCACGAGCCCATGACTGATTCTTCGCAGGAGGCTACACAATGTGACGTTTCGTGTATCCCGTATACGGTACTGGGAGTGGGTTTGAGAGCATGAGTGTCTTTTAGTGGGATCCGCGCTCGCATTCAACTGAGGGCGGGGTACCGGAGAGACATGTCTGCCTGAATATTGTCGTCTCATTTCTTGGGTTCACTTTTGGTGATTCACGTAGTGAACCCATTCCGATGTGGGTTCGCAACCATCACTCTATACACAATTGTAATCAGAACATCACTCTCCGTATCGTGCCCCTGAAAAGGCTCTTCGAGAGTTCATTTCCCAACACACCTCATCAGCTTCACACGACCGACGATCACAAATGCCTGGCATGCGCATCCGCATCCCCCGAATGGGAGGCTCCGGTTCCGGTTCCGGTTCCGGTTCCAGTTCTGGCCGAGGCCGCGGCTCAGGTTCAGGTTCAGGTTCAGGTTCAGGTTCAGGTTCAGGTTCAGGCTCGGGTTCTGGATCCGGATCTGGCCAGGGCTCGGGTTCTGGATCCGGATCTGGCCACGGCTCGGGTTCTGGATCCGGATCTGGCCACGGCTCGGGCAAGAACGGGAGTCCCAAATTCGACGAGCACACGCAAAGTAGGCCAGTCTTTGTGCCCAGTAGTAGCGGATCCCACAGCGTCTACACGACCGACCGACCGCGCCAAGACCCCGCGTGCTACGCCGACCTCAAGCTCTTTGTCGACTGCATCAACGCGTCGCCGAATGAGATCTCGGTCTGCCAGGACACGTTTGATGCATTCATGACATGCAAAGATCGCAAGGCGTGGTGGGATAAATACGGAGACTATCTGGAACTGTAAAATACCCATCAACCCATAAAGTAAATGTCGATTCCCGTTTAGGTCAACACTGCAGTTGAAGAGCCATAGGACCATCACTCTTTGGGAAATATTCTAGTGGCAATGAATGATGGTCAGGATGGTTCACTCCAGAAGTCACTGTATCATTTCCTATTTTTCTCGCTCCGCATCGGAACCTTCTCACCCCTCACCGCATCTATGGCTCACAGCGACTCTGCGTCTCGAGACACTGCACCAGCGCTTCAGGTGCTCAGCAACGCCGAGCTGTTCCGCAGCATTGTGTCCTGGTCAGTCGGCTGCCCCGCGCTCGTCGCGAATCGCTGGCACGAGCTCAAGGCGGCGCGTGGGGTGTCGCCATCCTACATGGGGACGGAACAATTCATGTGGCATCTTATTTGGCAGTACGATCTTCGCACGCTCGAGCTCACGCGACAAGTCACCTATGCACGACAAGCGCGGGCGAAAGAATTCAAGGTCACTGACATTCGCCCCGCGATAAAGGCAGGCGATGCGAACGCAGTGCGGCTCGCGTTCGAATTCGCGGTGATTGCCAGCGAGTGGCTCCGTCTAGAGTACTGGGCGTTGGCGATCGAGGCGTTCCCGGGCCATTGTGAGGTGCTTGAGGAGCTGGATACATTTGAACCGTTAGACGACGCCGAGTTGAGACGGGCATCGACAACCTGGGCACGCCATCTTGCCAAGGTTGACAGCGTCGTGCTCGTCGAGTGGCTCATCCAGAACATTGGCGCCGACTGTCTGCCTAAAAACATGATGCACGCAGTCTTGCTGCGTGGCAATCTCGCGCTCGTCCGCTTGCTCAAGACTGTCGAGAGCCAAGTCATCCCGTCGTCCACATTCCATGCGCTGTACCAGCTCCACGCGGACAATCTTGCGGGCGACTACATGGCCATTCTCAAATTCCTGCTGGAGCACCGCAGCGAACCGCATACCTCCGACCTCGAAGTCGGTGCCATGGAGTCCGGGGACCATGCGACGCTGGCAATCATCCAGCAGACACGCGGACTCCAGTTTCTGCAGGGCGTCAGTATCGACAAGGCCGCCGCCCAAGGCCATCTCCAGGTGATCCAGTTGCTAGCGTCCTGCGTCCAGGTCAAGTGCACGCGGGAGGCGATGGACAGTGCCGCTGCGAACGGCCATCTTGATGTGCTCCAGTTCCTCCACAGTACCAACGTCGTTGGGGCCACTCCGCTGGCGATGGACAGAGCTGCGGCAAACGGCCATTTAGAGATTGTCCAGTTTCTTCACCACCATCGAAAAGAAGGATGCTACAAGAGTGCTATGACCGCTGCAGCCGCGATCGGGCGGCTCGATATTGTTCAGTTCTTACATGATAATCGCCGCGAAGGATGCACGGCCAAGGCACTCGACCAAGCCGCAATGAACGGCCACTTGGATGTGGTCCGCTTTCTCCACGACCATCGAAAGGAAGGCTGCACGTCCGCTGCCTTCACGTACCCAAGACCCGCGTCCAAGAGGATTGAAACACATCGCCAGATATTGATCTTTCTGTTGGAACATCGCACCGAGATGCACCCCAAGAGCCTGGAAGACGATGCCTTACAGTTCCGCGACTTGGAGCTGCTCAAAGTCATTCAACAAACGCGCGGTCTCCAGTATTTGCAGGGCGTCAATATGGACGACATTGCTGGAGAAGGAAATCTGGAGTTCGTTCGCTTCCTGGGACAGCACGCGGATGTGACGTGTACCGTGACTGCGATGGACACTGCCGCGGCCAGGGGCCACCTCGAGGTCGTCCGGTATCTCCATGAGACGCGCACAGAAGGCTGCACGACGGCAGCAATGGACATGGCCGCAACGTTTGGCCACTGGGAGATTGTGGAATTCCTCCACGAGAACCGACTGGAAGGTGGCACGTCTGTCGTGCTTAACACCGCGGTCCGCCTTGACCGTATGGACTTGGTGGCAAAGTACAGCAAACACGCGTCTCGGCTGAATATCCAGGCCGCAGTGTACATCGCCCGTGCGCATGGCCACGACGGCGTCCGGGGATATCTCCAGAACTGCGCATTAACGGTATAAGAACATCCCAACGGGTCCACACAATCGATCAAGAGACAAGCATGAAGCAGCAACCCAAGAAAGTAAGTGTGGCTGGCGTAAACACCATAAAGAGAATGTATAAAAGTACCGGTTGTACAACCACACACAAAATATGGCCGTGTTGAAAGGCACCTCTTGTCCTCTACTGGTACCGAAGTCCTCATGTCACTGTGCCTGTCAAGCTGAGTTCTGGAATGCATGGTCAGTGTTGCAGAGATATGCTTCTCGGAGACAAACCCAACGTGGCGCCACTTCTCTCGCACATGTTGAAGTTGCCCTTTGCCATCGACACCGTGTGACTCGTCTCATGGCTCTGGACATGGGTGCGTGTGCGGCGCATTTCTCGTGTTCATAGCTAAAGAAGACTCCAGCAGCTCCACCACGATACGAGCTTGATGGGGAGTCTCATTCTCCAACTCTCCACCATCAAGACACCACCAAGACACAAACAAGTATCCAACCAATGGCGACAGTAGTCGGCTCCACGAGCAACGACGCATTCCGACTCAGCGTGCCGCTCGTGCCGTTGACACCACCGCTCGCGGTCGTCGGTCCCCAATGGTGCTTCCCCAGGACCGTCATCTTGCACACATCCCACAACGACTGGTTCAAATCGCTCACAGTCAAGAACGAGGCGACCCACGAGCCATTCGCTCAGATCAAGCACACACTGTCGGCCGTCATGTACGTGAATCCGCAGATGGAGCCATTCGCCGTCTTCCAAGTGCTGAACGGCAAGACCAAGAACCTCGAGCTCACTGTGCAGCGCGAGAGCCACTCGTCCACGTACGAGGTCCACAATGGCCTACTGCACGACGACGTCGGGCCGCAGCCGTGCCTCTTCTCGGTGGATATCCACTCTCCCCCCAACGCTGCCGAGGACGACACGATCGACTTTCGCGATGCCATGACGGGCGAGCCCTGGCAAGCCACGGTCGACAGCGACTACCAAAATGACCGCGTCGCCGTGATTCGTGTCCGAAAGAGGAAGAGCCAGGCTGACACGTGGACTGCTGTTGCTCGCATCCATCGCCCCAAGCCAGGGCTTCTGCAGGCCCAGTACTTTACGGTGGAGATCGCCGCGGGCGTCGATGCGATGCTTGTCGTGATGCTCTGGCTGGCACGCTGGGGTGAGTTCCAACGCCATAAACCACAGCTCCAGTCGCACGTGATCTACAGCCAACGGTTCTGTCCAACCAAGCAGGAGCACGCCAATCATGGACGCAACCCGTATCAGACGCGACGAGATGGGCCGGATAATGAGCTCTATTAATTACCATAATGGACCAAGAGTCTCATCAAACTATGAAGATACTCATTTTCCCTAGAACCAGTAAGAATGATGTTTGTATCATGCATAGCTGTTCCTATTCATTAACTTTGTCGGTTCCTAACCCTTCGTCATAGGTGGCCTGTGGTCCGTCCAGTTGCCTTCCCGAAAATCCCAGCAGCTACGATGTCGGTCTTCGCTGCTGCCACGCCGCTGCGCGTGCTCCTGGGCGCCACGCGCAACACGGCCAAGCGCGAACACATCTCCGGACGCGCGCTGCGCGGTCTCTTTGCCGGTCGCGACAAGGACTTTGGCAACAACGTCAGCTTCTCCAAGCGCAAGTACGTTCCCGGCTGGTGTTCACTATCCCGGACTCCTTTCGAGCTCATGCATGGTTGCTTCTCTTGTGTAGGACGCGCCGTGCGTGGAAGGTGAACCACCAGTGGAAGAAGCTCTACTCGGAGGCGCTGGACGAGAAGGTCGGGCTGAACGTCACGGCCCACACGCTGCGGTGCATCGACAAGAAAGGCGGTCTCGACAACTACCTCCTGAGCATCACGAGCGAGCGCGAGCTCGGCGTCAAGGGGCTTGCGGCGCGCACGCGCATTGTCGAGGCTCTCGAGAACGCGACCGCGTAGGCCGTAAACACCATTTTAGCATGGGGTTTCCTTCCAAAAACGCTTTTTTAATCTTTTGCTCATTAACCGTACTCACTAAGATGGACATGGAGGAGACACTGTTTACAGATTAGTTAGATATTGCCTTCGAGCACGTCGCGCCCTCCGGACTGGGTCAGGAACGCCGTGTCGCGGCCGTCGCTCACGAAGCTGAGCTGTGAGCCGGCGTCGCTGCTGAAGGACGAGTCGACGTAGCCGTACGAGTCGCTGCGCACGCTGCGGTCGTCGCCGTCCGTGAAGCTCTCGGTCTGGGACCCCGCCGCAAAGCCGTAGGAATCCGTGCGGTCGCTGCGCGCGGCGCCGCTCGAGAAGCTGCCGCCGCCGGCGTAGCTGTCGACGTCGCCGCCGTCGTCGTCGTCGTCCGACATGAGGAACGACGACGTGTCCGAGCGGGCCGACGTCGGCTGGTCGCTCATGAGGCTGCTGACCTGGCTGTCGGCGCGGCTATCGATCGACTCGTCGACCGACGTGGGCGGCGACACGCTGCGCGCGAGCGCGTCGTCGAGCGTGAGCATGGCCCACGGGTTCGGGTTCGAGGCGGAGCTCACGGTTGAGTCGAGGCGGCCGTCGCGGGTGTGCCCTCCGGGCGAGTACTCGCCGTCCGAGACCGAGTAGGTCGTGGAGACGTCGTCCTGCGTGTGCGTGCGCGGCACGAGAATCTGGTCGTCGTCGCCGCGCGGGAGCGGCGCGGGCGGCAAGTAGGTGCTCGCGCCGGACGACGTGCGACGGGACGTGTCGCTGAACGACCGCATGGACGACAGGCCCGATTGCTCGCTCGTGCGGCGAGACGCGCGATCAAACAGCTCGTGGCTCGCGCCGCCCGTGCCCATGAGCGAGTCGCGCGCCTGCTCAAAGTCGGACGAGTCGCCGTGGTGGTGCGCGTGGTCGGGCGACGCCGGGATCGAGTACATGCGGCCCTTGGGCACGATGCGGCCCTGGCTCAGCACGTCGTCGTTGAAGCGGCCGCCGGGCGGGTGCTGGCGTCCAGGCGACATGGGCTGTGCACCCGTGCCCGCGGGCTTGAAGCGGCCACTGCTGGCGATCGGGATCTCGTCGGGCGGCGTGAGCGACGACGGCGGCGCCAGGAACGTCAGGCCGTTGTTGGTCTCGAGCAGCGACGCCGCGCCCGGGTGGCCGCTGCGCGGGATCGGCGCGTTCTGCTGCGTGAAGAAGTGGTCGAGCTCTCGCTGCCGCGTCGAGTCGACTTCGTGGGTCGTTTCCTGGCGCCTGCGGCGCGCGTGGACAAAGAGAATCGCGAGCATCACGACCGCGAGCACGCCCGCGACGATGCCGGCGATGCCCAATGTACTGATCTTGTTGAGGCCCGAGCTTGGCGCCTTGTTCTTCGTCAGGGCCGAGCCCTGCGAGCCGTCGCCGGCGCCTGGCTGCTTGGGGGTGATGACCATGTCGCCGCCAGTGATGGGCGTGAGCGTGCTGAGGTCCGGCGCCTTGGCCTTTTCGTTACCTTCGGACTTGGACTCGGAGCCGACTTCGCCCGAGCCAGCGCCCGTACCGGCGTCGACCGACTGGGATGGCGTCGGCGACGGCGCGCTGGTCGTGAGCCTCGGTGTGGCCGTGGTTGTCGCCGGAGGAGCAGGAACTTTGGTCGTTGGCGACGGTGCAGGCAACGAGGGCGGGGGCTTGGTGGGCGTCAAGGTCGGAGCCGGCGGCGGGGGCTTGGTAGGCGTCGAGGTCGGAGCCGGCGGCGGGGGC
>JAADWA010000743.1:0-15856 GCA_023335935.1 Pythium phragmiticola
AGTGAGGCTGGTGGCTTCACGCTGACGTCGCAGTCGGACGAGGCGCTGGCGTGGCTGCAGACGCAGTACGACCGATACAACCCGCGGTGCTACCGCGACGTGATCGGCCGCGCGTTTGAAAGTGTCCAGTCAACCAGCAAGGTCGCGAACCACCCATAGTAAGGACGCTTTGCTGCTCCTGCATTTCTATTGATAGCTTTTTCTTCCTCAATCATGACTCGCACTTCTTATCGACGCTATGGGCTTTAATTTCGACGGTGATTGACATGGAGCGCCCAGCCACCACAGGACAAACAAAACCTTTTAAGGTTTATGCAGCCATAGACGAGGGAGACAACATGGATGTCTGAAGCTGTGCCAGCGCCGTGGAAGATGGCGTACTGTGTGGTCGAAAGGCAAGTCGCTGGGTGTAAAGATGGACTTGCTCTCGGCGCAGGACGAGCGCAGAGTATAACATCCCCCGCGAACTCTAGGCTGGCCCACAGTAGAGTAGAATATGACGTGAGAATGTCATTCTCTGTCGAGAACGATCCCTGGATACCACAAGAACCGCATGAGCTTCCTGCGTCGTCAGAAATAAATATGTGGTTATACGCACTACGAAAAATAACCTACTACGAAGATCGTAAGAGCCAATTGTCAAGCGGCCTGCTCTTGCGCACGCCGCAAGAGGCTCAGGGCTTCGAGCGCAAGCTTCTGGGCCGACTCCTGGGCGTCCGGATCGGCCGCCGTGGCCTGGTGAAGGTTGAGAAACCGCAATGCACTCTCACGGACGGCACTCTCCAGTGTCTCTGAAGGTGAGACCCCCGCGTCGACTGGTTGTTCCTTTTCATCCGGATTGGCGTCTTCATCGCCAGAAACGAGCGAGCTGCTGGTTCTCAGCGAGGGCCGCTGAATTAAGGCATCGGCGGCACCATGGAGGGCGATCTCTTCACCTTGCCTGACGATCAGGCCTGTCAACGACTGTAACCGTCTGTAACCGCGCAATATCCCGCGCACACTCGCCATGTCGTCCAGTGCCTCTCCGGCAAAGTCATCCGGTTCATCAGAGAAGAGCTGAGGAAGCGAAAGCGAGTCGCACGCTAGAAGCATCCCGCCCTGCAGCTCGTATAGCCGTTCAGTCTCCTGCTCGTGCGCATCAATCTCGTCATCGGTCCATTTCAAAATGGCCTCCTCATCAATTGGCGAGGCCCCCATTATCGCATCCTCGCCTTCAGTCGGCATCTTGATCGTCCGCGTCATCCGTCTGGACAGCGTCGGTGGCCGAAATCTCTTTTGCTCATCAGGTGACGATGATAAAGGCCCGACTTTCGCGTTGACTGACGACTTGGTCCAGTCGCTAGATTGGAAACCTCCGTCCTGGGCCATAATCTGCAGCTCCATGAGCACGCGCGCCCGCGAATACTGGAACCGCTGCTGGGACCACTTGGCGAGGTTCTGCTTGTACAGCAAGTCAGTAATCTTGCCGAGACGCATCTTGATATCCTTTTCGAGTCGCCCAAGTTGCTGGAACGTCATGAGCTTGAAGTCTCTCGTGCCGAGCCGCGATCGGTGCCACGCCTGCGCTGCGCGCTTGGCCTGGTGGGCAATCTCAAGCCACGTCTTGGACGTCTTCCACTTGTGAAAGCCGACTTCATAATCACGCGCTTGCTCGGATGGTGCAAAGCCGTGTTCATACACGGTGAACTCATGGCGCCACTGATCCACGTACACGAGCACTTCGGGAAACATGACATAGGTCTCGTGGAAGATGGCGTCACTGGCCGTTTCAAACCATCGCGCGAGTCCATAGCCGTCAGCTTGCAGCGAAAAGCTCATGTGCGACGCGTACGCCGCGTCAATGTCCCTCGCAATGTCGCGTGCCGAGACGCTGGGGTCGTGGCGCTGCATGGCCGTCGCGTACAAGTGGATCATGACGCGATGGAACGCGATCGCGACGCGCCGTACGCAGCGCATGAACCGCGCAAAGGATTTCCAAAACGACGTGTCAGGCTTCTCCATCCACCGCGCCGAGTTGTACATTTCGTCAAAACCCGCGAGCAGCAACTTTGCGATCGCGTCGGTTTGTGGGGACGCGTAGAGTACCCAGCCGTTCGTGACGCCGTCAACGTCTCTATTGGTTGGCGGCGGGGGGCGGTAGAGGTAGCTGAAGAACGCGTACGGATTGCGGTCGCGCACGACGTGGAGCATCTTGCGCGTGGCATCGACCAGCGCGGGGCGGCAACGGCCCGTCGCGTATTCACGCTCGACGCTCTCGCAAATGTCGACCACGACGCGCGGCAGCCACTGGTGCGGCAGCTGGACGGGGTCCCGAATACTCACCGGATCCAGTAGCGCTCCCGCTGAGTGTGGATGGGAGTGGTTTTGTATAGCAGTAGCTCCTGGCGTTGCAGCCGCCGGGTCCGACGCGAACACGACTCGGTGTTGCTGCTGCGCGACGAGCATTCTCGCCTTGTCCACCATCGCCGGTAGTTCCGCGTACAAAAGCGCGAGCTGTTGCGTCGTATCCGTCTGTTCCGCGACGCGGCGCATGATCTTGTCCATGCGATTCCACACGCGCACGGCCGCGCCGCCGTCGAGGCGCGTGCTGCAATCCACCCACATCATTTGCATCTCCACAAAGTGGTCGGTCCAGCGTCTCAGCTCGTCCAGCGTCTCCAGTGCGGTCTCTAGTCGGACAATCTCCTCATGCAGAGTGACCAAGCTTGCTGCGGTTGGTTTGGCTTGCGCATCTTGATTGTAGGCGCCCAGAAGCCTCTCTGCGAGATGGCATCGCACGTCGCCTTCAGCGCCGAACGTCTCCAGCTGACGGAGTCTATCGTCCACGCCATCGGGTGCAAGCCAGCGTTAGACCACACCATTCGAGAGATCGCTGTGGGGGGGAGATGTGTGTGGAGCATTAAGATACTGGTACCCTACCTTTTCTTCTCTCTTAAGCTGTGCCTTCGCGCGTCCGCGGCCTTCATCCCTTGCCTTTCGGTTCGCAAAATGATGGCGACGCGAATGTCAGTAGTGATGACCTCGTAATAGTGTCACCCAGGGAATGTTGCGTGAGTTATTATCAGTTCTGATGCGTGGGAAGAATGCAACCTTCGCGCAACCGTCGCGCCTTTCTTTGAGTGACGACCCCAAGGCTTGACCTGCGCGACATGTCACAACCCCTCGATATCGCTGTGGCTGAGCCAGACCGTCCGGCGAGGAAATTGCTCTGCTCATGGGGCCATCGCCAAGTGCTCCACACTATTTAATCAAGTCTGCGTTTGCGAGATCCCTCACCCCCAAATGAAATGCTGCGTTTCCTTCCTGGCAGCGGGAGCGCATCTCCCGCTTCTTCGTCTCGCTTCTCTCGCGCCCCTTCAGCGCCATGATCACGTCGCCTGTCGCAGGACGGACTACCCTCGTTGTTATCTTAGTACATGCAGAAGTGTATACAGGTGGCGCGGGTCTGGATTCATCTTCGAAAGCCTCCCACGTTGGGTGGAGAGATCCTGATTCCTAAGTGGCGAAGCACGTGCCGCGCATGCCTCGCCGCATACCAAACTGTAATACAGTACCCGTACGCATCAGGATCCATCCATTTGAGTTGGGGTCCGTACTGTTGAGTCAACTCACAATTGGTCTGGGTTGCTGTCAGTTGCGTCTGCATTACTGTATGGGACCGAACGCTCCAGTTCTGTTTGGCCGGCGCTTTTTTGCGGACCAGCCATCAAACCCATTCCTCGCAATAATGGCATAGCATCCCCTCACTTATAATAGATTCGCTATGCGTAGATAAGCCGAATATCACTAAAACCAGGGTCTCGACCTGCCGCACTAATCAATCCCACGGGTTTCCTGTCGCAAACGAACCCGTGGGTTCTCCTTGGGACGATGCACTGTACTGTATTGAACTGGATGCCTACTGTATCTGTTTCCACACAGTCGCAAAGGGAAAGAAGCACGCGAGTAACTAACCACTCGGCTATCTCTCCTGTCCTTTGTACATGGGGGACCGCCACGACGACGACCAGGAGGGCGGCGCTGCCACGCCCGTCGCCGAGTACCAGCTCACGGGCTCGCCGCGCCGCGTCGCGTCGCCTCCGTCAGCGACCTCTTCCACCTCCTCGTCGCTCTTCTCGCTCAAGAGCCCGTTCAGCACGCGCAACGCGAAGGCCACGGACGAGGAAACCAAAGAGAGCGTCGAGCGAGAAGACAGAGGCCGCTTGGGGGATTCGTTCACGGAAAACTATGTGGACCACGTCGTGGACTCGCCCACGCATCAGGCGGCGCAGCTGGCGCTTCAGGAAATCGCCGAAGAAGATGACGCGGCCGTCAAGGCCGAACAGCAAAGCGACCACGGCAGCGACAAGAATGGGCCACAAGCGACGGGAGGCGATGACGAAGAGTACCGCTACGTGTACCTCAACAACCGCGAGGCCAACGACCGCTTTGGCTACTGCGTCAACCTCGTCATCACCTCGCGGTTCACGATCTACAACTTTATCCCGAAACTCCTCTTTTACGAGTTTAGCAAGCTCGCAAACGCGTATTTCCTCCTCATTTCGATCATGCAGACTATTAAACCGATCTCGAATACCGGTGGCTTCCCCGCGTCGCTGCCGGCGCTGTCGATCATTGTCTTGATCGACATGTTCTTCGCGTGTCTCGAAGACTACAAGCGCCACAAGGCCGACCACATTGCGAACGAACTGCCGTGTCTGCAGTTCTCGATGGAGACCAAGCAGTTTGAAAAGTCCAAGTGGCACATGCTCCGCGTCGGCGACGTTGTCAAGGTCCACAACCGCGAAGCCGTGCCCGCCGATCTCGTGATCCTCGCGGCGTGTGAACCTGACATTTCGAACCCAGCGGGGATCTGCTACGTCGAGACCAAGTCGCTCGATGGAGAGACCAACCTCAAGCTTCGGCAAGGTCTCGAGGCGACGTACACGACGTTGCTGAGTGATGAAGCCGTCGCAGACTTGGCTGGCGTCGTCGTGTGCGAGAAACCCAACAACTCGATCCACCGATTCAACGGCACGCTCTCCATGGCCAATGGCAAGAAGGAAGTTATCTCAACCAACGCTGTGCTACTACGTGGCTCGACGCTACGCAACACGGAGTATATTTACGGGCTCGTTGTCAACACGGGACCCGACACCAAGATCATGATGGCGTCGTCCACGACGCCCCTCAAGTGGAGCAACATGGAGAGGCGGCTGAACCAGCAAATCATGTACATTTGTGTGCTCATGATTGTGCTCTGCTTGACGGGTGCCGTGATTTCCGTCATTTGGAACGCGAAAAACCTCAGTCGAAAACCCACGCGTGGGGCGTGGTACTTGTTTGACCGCCACGCGATCGCCGTGCGCGCGCCGGTCGGCAACTTCTTCATCCAAGTGCTGTACTACTTTTTGCTGCTCAACTCGTTCATCCCCGTGTCGCTGTACGTGAGTATGACGTCTGTCAAGTTCATGCAGGCGTACTTCATGAACAATGACATCGAGATGTATCACGCCGAATCCGACACGCCCTGCCAAGTCCGGACAATGTCGCTGAACGAAGAGCTCGGCCAGATTGACTACATTTTCAGCGACAAGACCGGCACACTCACGTGCAATATCATGGAATTCCGCAAGTGTTCGATCAACGGCATCGCGTACGGGCACGGGCAGACCGAGGTGGGGATTGCGGCACAGAAGCGGAAGATGGGAGAGAGTGCCGTGCCCATCGCGCAGAGCTCCGATAACCAGCCGACGATCATGGAGGAGGGAGACGATGACGACGATGTGGACTCAAAAGATCGCGTCGTCAAGGCACCGTTCGTCAACTACCAAGACGACAGCATCTTCGAGGCCCTTGCTCGCAGTGACAAGAACGCTGCTATGATTTCGTCATTTTTCGAGCACTTGTCAGTGTGCCACACGGTCATGCCCGAACGCGCGGCGGACGGTAGTGTACGTCTCAGCGCGTCATCGCCGGATGAGCAGGCTCTGGTCGCGGCGGCCGCGTGCTTTGGCTACAAATTCTCTGCGCGTGCCCCCGGTAAAGCCTTTGTGGAATACTTTTCCTGCTTGGAAAGCCACGAGCCGCCGGCTTCGAGTGAGAGCAACACGGGCGAGTACCAGATTTTGGAAGTGCTCGAGTTTAACAGTACGCGGAAGCGCATGTCTGTGATCATGCGCGGACCCCATGGCGAGCTCAAGCTACTGTGCAAGGGCGCCGACACGGTCATGTACGAGCGACTCAAGCCCACGACTGAGCCGCATGTGCTTCATGTTCGTAATCAAACGCTCCAGCACATGGAGAATTTCGCCTCGGAAGGTTTGCGCACGCTCGTGATTGGCACGGCCGATATCGATCCTGTGTTCTACGAGAGCTGGGTGCAGCGGTACCGCATCGCGATCAACGACATGCGTCAAATCGAGCAGCGTCGGCTGGGTGAGCCCAACGATATTGATCGTTGCATGGAAGAGATTGAAGTCAACATGGAAGTATTGGGTGCGACAGCCATTGAAGATCGTCTTCAAAGCGAGGTGCCCGACACGATCCACCGTCTCCGCCAAGCATCGATCAAGATTTGGATGCTCACGGGCGACAAGGAAGAGACCGCGATCAACATCGGTTTTGCCTGTCGCTTGCTGACTCCTGAGATTGAACGCATTGTCATCTCGGCCGACACCCATCCGGACTTGGTGTCGATCATGGAAGAACTGCAGCTCTATTCCAACCACCCAGGTGGGGACCCGTCGATGGCCTTGGAACGTGGCAAATCGTCCAAGAAGAACAATGGCAGTTCCACCGCCGCCTCCAATGGCGATGGCAGTGGAAGTGAAGGCTCAGAGGATACACAGCCACTGACGCGCATTGAGAGCGTCGCCCAGATGGCAAGGCGACAAGATGGACAAGGCCTTGCGCTGGTTATCGACGGCGAAACTCTCGAGCTCGCACTCGAAGAATGCCCCCTACTGCTGCTTAGCATCGCGCTTAAGTGTGTCGCGGTCATTGCGTGCCGTGTGTCCCCTGCCCAGAAAGCTCAGCTCGTGCGGCTCGTACGGGACAACAATCCGGAGGTCCGCACGCTTGCGATCGGCGACGGCGCCAACGACGTGTCGATGATCCAGGCGGCCCACGTTGGCATCGGCATCTCGGGGCAAGAAGGCATGCAGGCCGCCAACTCGTCGGACTACGCGATCGCTCAGTTCCGTTTCCTGTCGCGACTGTTGCTCGTCCATGGACGCTGGAACTATGTGCGCATGGGCAAGCTCATCCTGTACATTTTCTACAAGAACGTCATGATGAACTTGACGCAGTACTGGTACATGATCTTCACGGGCTTTTCTGGTCAAAAGTTCTTCCTCGAATGGGGACTTCAAGGCTATAATCTGCTCTTCACAGCACTGCCCATTGTGCTCATCAGCACTTTCGAGCAAGACGTCCCGGCCTACTATGCGCACAACTATCCCGTGCTCTACCGCGTCGGCCAAGAGAATAGTCGCTTCAACACGAAGATTGTCTGGGCTTGGATCACGTCGTGCGTGTGGGAGTCGCTGGTCATCAGCTTTGGCACGATTTTCGGCATGCGGTACCTCAGCGTGACGGGTGAGACGCCCAATATGTGGGTGTACGGCTGTGCGGCGTTTACGATCGTGCTGTTTGTGGTCACGCTCAAGCTGTGCTTGCACCAGCAAATGTGGTGGCCGCTCATCCATATTCCAATCTACTTCGTCTCGTACAGTTTGTGGATCGCCACGGCCGCGTTCATCTCGTACGGCAACTCGGTGAGCTCGGCTTACTGGAACGGCGTCTTCACCAACGTGTTTGACACCAAGGTGTTTTGGCTGCTCGTGCCGCTGCTCGTGCTCTCGGCACTGTCGCGCGACTTTTTGTGGAAAGGCTACACGCGTGCGTTCCAGCCGTCGTACAAGCACTTGGCACAAGAGGTCGATGCCTTTGGACTCAAGCACATGGCCGAGTATCTGCTGTCGTTCCCGCCGCCCGAGTCGATTCCGCGTGATGCCGAGGCCGCGTACAAGCCATCGGTTAGCAGCCCGAAGAAGACGACCAAGAAGCAGGACAAGCAGCAAGTCGAGGTGGTGGCAAAAGCAGCGCCAGTCGCGCGGCTCAACCACAAGGGCAGTATGGGCATGTCGCGCCGGTCGGTTACAAGAGGCAGCGCATTCAGTTACGATGCCGAGAGTGTCATGGTCGAGTCGTTCATGGCCTCGGAGCGGTACAACAACGACGCGCACGAGACACGACCGATTTTCGAGCGCCACGCGAGCCGCGGGTCGATGGCGTTCCACACGTTTATGGGCGACACTGGTGGCAGCTTCGCCTCGTCCATGATCGCGTCGGGCTTGGCCGCGACGAATAGACACTCGGACGCCGCACCAGCGACAACCACAGGGGAGGAGCCGGAACGACGCCGCCCCAAGCGGCAGCAGTCGGCAGGCAACGTGTTCCGTGGGGCACGCCACTCGTTTGGCCGTCAGCGCTTCTTCTCGGTCTCGACCATGGGCTCGACGCCGAGCGTGACTTCTGGACGTGATCGCGCGAGTCTCGACCCCGCGAGTCTCGACCGCGGCGGCAGCAACCGCAGCCTGAGGCGTAATGAGCGGGCGCTCTCGAGTGACACGTCTGGAAACGCCCACGCCATGTTTTCGCCTGGGCAGCCGCAGGGCTTGACAGAGCTGGAGAACCGCCACAGCTCGGTCGGACCGCGCATGGTGAGACGCCACCAGAGTTTCGGAGACCGCAACCCACGCAAGATGTCGGCGTAAGAATCAGGGTTTGTAATGGAAGAAAATATAGATTTCACTGTAGACTTGTTCTACTGGTCCTTTCGTTCGTAGCTGCTCATCCAGTTCTTGAGCTCACCGCCTCACTGGTTCCTTCTTGACGGCCTTCCGCCCCGGCGCACTTCGACTGCGGCTTCGGCTGCTGCGACTGCTGGAGCGACTGCTCCGACTCGAAAAGCTCCGGCTTCGGCTTCGACTCGCACTGCGGCGGCGACGGCGCGCTGCTGGTGAGCGGCTACGGCTCCGACTACTAAAGCTGCTCCGACTGCTGCGACTGCTAAAGCTACTGCGGCTGCTGCGGCTCCTGCTGCGGCTTCGGCTCCGCCCGCGACTACGGCTACGGCTGCGGCTGTAGCTGCGACTGCGGCGTCCACGGAACGGACTGGGCGAGCGGCGGCCGCGACGCGCAAACGGCGATGCGCCTCGCCGTCCACCGCCACGGAATGGTGACTTGGATCGCGACCGCGAGCGAGAGAACGACCGCGAGAAGGAGCGACCACGGCGGACCGGACTGCGTCGGCCTCCTCCGCCTCTAGGCGACGGGAAGCGACGCCCGGCACTGCTGTTGGATCCTCTCGCATTCCCATTACTGGATCTTCCACCGCGAAAGGGACTGCGTCCACGCGGCACCGCATCGCGTCGGTCACGGTCACGGTCACGATCGCCACCTCGCGCTGGTTTCGCGTTACCGCCACGGAACGGCGAGCGGCTCCGACTGCGGCTTCGTCCCCGTCTCGGAGGCCCACGCGCCGCGTTCTCGTCTCGGCGCTTAGCCTGCTGCTCGCGTTGCTGCTGCTCGCGGCGCTGTTTGGCCTCGCGCTGCTTGGCCTGCTGCTCGTCCCACGCCAACTTCTCGCGCGCGCGTTCCTGCTCCAGGTCGCCCACACGCACCGTGAGCTTGCGGCCGTCGAGCCATCCGTCGTGCATGTGGTCCTGCGCCGTTTCGGCATCCGCGAGCGTCTTGAACTCGACAAACGCAAGGCCGCGCGGCACGTTCGAGCGCGGCTCGCGCAGCAAATGGACGCGCGTGACGGCGCCAAACTTGCCAAAGATCTCGCTCAGGTGGTCGGCCGTGACGTTGCGCGTGAGGTTCTCGACGCGCAGCGACGCCACGGTCTTGGTCTCTGCATTCGATGGGCTCATGCTGCTGCGCCGCTCGCTCTTGGCGGCGGCTGCGTCCCCCGCTGGCGGCGACGGCGACGCCATTGCGGCGTCGGGGGTTTCGCGTTTCACGGCCCTCTCGCGCTTGGCGTGGGACGATTTCGACCGCGATTTCGAGCGTGACGAGCGCGGCGACGAAGAGCGTTTGGGTCCATAGTGGGAGCGCGAGCTGGACGCCTTGGTCTTGCCTCCCGTCCCCATGAAGCCGGCTAAAATTCCAGTGGTTCTGCCGTCTTGTAGCGAAAATGGAATGGATCTGGCTGGCCCCGCCAAAAGGTTCGGACGACTGTCGTGCAACATGCTTATAGTGTGGTCCACGTACGATTCTCTTGTGAATGTTGCTCCAAGCGACCCTGATATCTCTTCACGAGGAAGAAGCCGAAGGTGGCATGGGGGGAGCGCCAAGTGGCGAGTCGCGGCTGCTGAAGGCGAGCCTTGACGGAGATGAAGCGAAAGTGGACGCGCTACTCAAGGCGGGCAACGTGAACGTCGACGAGAGCGACCAGGACGGCCGCACGTCGCTCCACAGGGCGGCGTTCAAAGGCCACGCCAGCGTCGTCCGACTGCTGCTCGCGGCCAATGCCAGTCCCAAGGCCGAGGACAAGGTCTTGTTGCATATTCCCACCCGGTGTCGGGCGAATGGATAACTGGCAGCCTTGACGTGGGTGTATTCCCCTGTGTCTCTCAGAAAAAGCGAACTCCCCTGCATGAGGCCTGCTTCACAGGACGCGTACCGATCGTTGCGCAGCTGCTCCAGTCTGAGGCTGCTGTCGACGCTCTCGACAAGGTTCACCCCTCCCGATACTGGCCTTTCTCTCTCTCTCTTGTGTGTGAAGTGTGGTCTCATGGAGATGGTTGTGTCACTGTGGCGGATAGCACCGGTGTCGACCACTCCACGATGCAGCGTCCATGGGCCACGCCGCCGTCGTCGATTTGCTTCTCAAGGCAAACGCCCGTGTCAATGACGACGCCAACGAGGTCTGCGAGTGTCTGATACGAGTGGATAGATCCACTGGATTCACATCTCTCCCTCACCGTGTGTACCGCAGGAGAGTCCAGTGTGGAGTCCGCTCCACTGTGCGTGCTC
The DNA here is from genome assembly GCA_023335935.1 of Pythium phragmiticola. Classification (NCBI taxonomy): domain Eukaryota; phylum Oomycota; class Peronosporomycetes; order Pythiales; family Pythiaceae; genus Pythium; species Pythium phragmiticola. The sequence continues at coordinate 11,026 of JAADWA010000743.1, forward strand.
GAAAGCCCACGTCGAGGTCGTGAAATTGCTGCTCACAGCCCACGCGAATCCCAACGCGCTGGATCAGGTACCTCTCCCTCTACCGTGCGGATACGTGGTGTCGGTGTTGTCTCACGGCTCGTGAGTAGGATGGCCGTACGCCGTTGCACGAGGCGTCCACCAAGGGCCACGCCGCGGTCGTCGACCTGCTGCTCGCTGCCGAAAACGTCGGCGTAAACGCCACCGATCGGGTCCGTTCATATTATACACACGACGGATAGTTGCCAGCTTCACTGACACCCCTCGTCCGTTCTACTGACTGTACTTTCTCACAGAACGGACACACACCACTGCATCACGCCTGTGCGTCCCGCAAGATCGACGCCACAAAACTGCTGCTCACGCGCGGCGCCAATATCCACGCTAAGACGCACAACGGGTTCCAGCCGATGTATCTCGCCATTCGTAGTACCCAGAGCCGTGGCGACAGCATATTGGCGCTGCTGCAAGTACTGGTCTCGTATGGTGCGACCTGGGATCCAGCGTGGGACGCGGGGAAGAATGGCCAAGAAGCATTCCGTCACGCTCTGCGCGTCTGTGTTCACCACTGGGCACAGCAGCACCAGAAGCGACGGGAGTTCACAAGCGTCCCCATGGATATTCTCTCGGCTGGTGCCGACCGCACGCAGGCCTATCTGTCCACGCACACGGTGTCTGAAGTGACACTGCGACGCATGCTATGTGTCGTCGGTGCGCGCGGCGCGGGCAAGACGAGTCTCGTGAAATCTATCGCCTCGGACTCGGAGACCGTCACACGCATGGAAGAGACGCCCACAATCGGCATCAATTGCATGACGCTGCGCCGCTTTGAAGAAGTCGTCGACAGCGCCAAGCGAATCGAGATCCACGACGTGAGCGTCTGGGACTTTGGCGGACGCGACACGTTCCACGCAGCCAACGCACTGTTCGTTCCGCCGCGTGCCGTGTTTCTCGTGTGTGTGGATTTCGCTGCGTTTTCAACGGCGTTCATGAAGGCGGCGATCCTGGCCGACGATCGTGAACAGGAGGTGACGCTGCTGGACGAGTTCATCGAGAGTGCCGTGCGTCGCTTCGTACGAACCATTCTGAAGCGGCAGAGCGATGTCGACTTTGTGTTTGCTGTCACAAAGCAAGACCTGCTCACGTGCGAGAGCGACCCCGCTCAGGACGAGCTCAAGCACTCTCTCGAGGCCAAACTGAATGCCATCGAACGGCTTGTACACGACATCAAGAGAGGGCGGCACAACAACGAGGAGGCGGTGTCGATCCCCAGGATCTTTGCGAGCTGCATGTCGCCCGACTCGATCGACGATGCGCGAACAACGATCGAGTGCTTTCTCAAATCGTCGCGCCACCGCAGCGTCGAGGTGCTCGAGACGCACACGCGCGCATTGGATTTGCTGCGGCAGAGTGCAGTCGATCCCCAAGACCGCATTGCGCGTGCATTCGTCGGCGTTGATGGACTGGCACACAAACTCGAGATGGATCCTCAGCGTTGTCGACTGTTGATGCGGGAGCTCTACGCAGTTGGGGAGATTATCTGGTACGAACAGCTCGTGGACGTTGAGTTCTTCTCCACGACCGTGATCGTGGAACCGCTGCTGCTCATGGACTTTATCCGCCCAGTGCTCGAGTACGCGCCGTTCACGAGCCAGATTCTCTCGCACGCCGAGCTCGAGACACTTCCGTACTGGCGCGACGTGCGCGACAGCCGGCGACTCAAGGCGATCAAGCAGCTGCTCCATCGTTACGACGTGGTGTTTCCAGCCAACGAGGACCTCAAAATGGAGACCGACTCGAACCTGATTGTCCCGGCGTCCTGGCAGACCAAGCCGCCGGCGAGCTGGCTGTTTCTGGGCGATGTCCTGCGGCTCACGAGTTCCGTCGGCGTCGGCGCAGCACTGGAGGACCGTTTCGCTTCCACGTCGCTGCCGCTCGACGAGGCTGTGCGCGTCCACTGGGAGTTCGTCTTTGCCCCGGGCGGACTGCCGACGTCGTTCTTTGATCGCGTGATCGTCGCGATCGTGTCGGCGAACTGCACGGTCAAGTGGGCCGCCGGCCCCGACTGGATCGTGCATCGAGGGGGGTCGAATACCACGGCGTGCCGCCTGATGGTGGGGCGTGACCCGCGGTCGCACCTCCGCACGATGGAGCTCGAAGCCGTGGTCGCCCACGCCGCGAGTGCCAGCGACGCCTTAGTACTGTGGACGAGGTTTCTGCAGCTTCTGAGGGCCTTTGGGAAGGTGCGACGCGACATGCCCGAGGCCGTGGTGGCGTCGAGCGTGGCGTGGGAGTGCCGAGGCACCCACACGATCGACCTTAAGCGGCTGACCGAGTTCACGGAAGTGCCGTTCTCTTGGATGCCGCCGACCGAGACGTGGGCCCAGTGCAAGCCGCTTCTCACGTTGTAAAGAGGAAGCCCATGCTGGGTATTTATTACAATCTGTAGTGGTCCCTTCAATCGTTTCCACCCAATACGAATACACTAATAGTTTGCAGTTTGATTGCCTCCTGTTGCGACCACAGAAAATTGCGGTGTGATTCATAGCAGCATTCGCTCGCGCAGCTCTGTCCGCACAAACTGCACAAAGGCGTCTTCGGCGTCCCGACGCAGCACGCCGACGGCACGTTCAAAGTGGCGTGTGTCCATGAGCACTCGACTGTCCCCGTTCTCGATGGCGTCGTAGGCGCCGTTAGCCGCGGCGCGTGTGTCAAAATACGCCCACTCCATGCGGCCACCGGCGGTGCCCGAGACCACGAGGTACCGATTCACATCGCGGTTCATGCTGGACTCGACGACCTGGATCACAGTGGCCACGGTGAAGAACACTGCCGCCAGGCAAATACAGACGACTGGGGAGATCAGGGTCATCTCTGCGAGAAAGTACGATTGCCGGTTTCTCGCGGTGTTTTAATGGAGTTGCCGTGCTTCAGCAAGCGGGGGTGGGCCACTGAGATGTTCGGGTGCCGGACCTTGGACACCACGGCACGGGCGGACGGAAGGCACAGTTCGTGGTTCAGAACATCTTCTCACGACTGGCTACTTCGAGGATATGCGAGGGTACGCACCGTTCGTGGATCGTTCGCCAGCGTCGAAAGTGAATGACCAGACCAGACATTGCAACTGTATAGGTTCTTTCCATTCCATTCACAAGTGTCGTGTGGCACGACCTCGTCAATTTACTACAAGCGGCAGTAAACTAGTAATATCCCTGCAGCAGCGGGTCTTGCCCCTCAGCGCTCTCCCAGCGCCTTACAGAAACCCACCCCACCACCATCGGCCGTGGCTACTTGTTTGAGAGGTCGTGTTCAACGGCAGCTCGGTCCGTAGCTTCTCGAGCGTACGCTCAACAGCGCGCTTTTCGCCGCTCTTTCGCAGCACACCGTGAGTGGGCCCCTCGCGGTCGCGTACGTCCAGTAGCACTTTGGTGGCTGCCCCATGGACCTTGTCGTAGGCGAGCTCGGCTGGGCCCCGCGAGTCAAAGAACTCCCACTGCATGCGGTCGTCAGCACCCGAACTCACGGCCAGAACGTATCGGTTCCTGTCGCGGCGCTTGGCAATCTCGACAGCGTGGATCGCGGCGGCGCCGGCAAAGCACAGCGCCGCCAGCACGAGACACTTGTCTCTGATGTCCTGGAGCGTCATGCCCATTGCGTCTGACGACATATGCGCCAGTGATCGTCGGTGTTTGAATGGGCCGCTTGCGGTGGTCTTGGCGCTGGATAAAGGAGAGTGCAACCAGTGTCGTCTGGTGTCGCCAGTGAGATACTGTAACGTTCTGGTCGAGTGGGTAGAGTCAGTGTTGACTGGAACTCCAAGGGAACGTTCCGCAGAAGAATCTAAGTCCCGCTCACGATCATTGATACACGACCCAATCCAAGCTATAATATCTTGGCATGTAGAACTGATATAACCGCACGAAGCACCTCAAATGAATGATCTCGATTCTGCACGCATAGTTTACATGTATTCCAATGCTGTATTGAGCGACCAATCTTAGTTTCTTTCAATACGTGTAGCGAAAATTTATCGGGGAAATCGAATTACGAATTTGTTTAGGTAATAATTTGACGAATTCCTGCGATTTACGAACTTTGCTTGGTGCAAGACAGATCTAGACTTCGACATGCAAGCGCATCGCCTCGCATTCCACGATGAGAAGGTGACAAAAACCACAGTCTTCCGCGTCGCTCAAAGAATTTGGTGGGGGCTCACCCGTTAGTACATCATTTTTCAACTTATACACGCGAAATACACCACTGAAAATCAAAATTCGCGTTTTGTTCCAGTTTGGAAGAGTAGGGCGAACATAAATACGGAATATATACAAAAAAAATATTTCATTCACGAATTTCGAAAAAAACCGCGGAATAGAGAATGAGAACGGATGTCACAAGTACTTGAAATCGTAGGGAACATTCCGCAGAAATATCGAATGAGAAACATGGCAATCCGACGGCACAGAATTGTCGAATTTCATAGGTTCAAAGGGAGGGACAGTCCGCAGTCGACTGTCCCTCGCTCCTGTGATCCGACGTCGCTCACTTCCGCACTAGCATCCTCCCTCCAGCCAGCATCAACACTCGCACCCACTGACGGACGTATTGAGGATGCTCGGTGCGCTCTACACGCTCAAGCTCGTGCTGTACACACTCGGCGTGTCGTCTACCGTGGTCGCCGCCGTGATCCACGGCGTCCAAATGTCGCGCCCGTACGTCGTCGTGTGGCAGCGGGACGGTCCCGAGGACAAACCGCTTGTCGAGTCGTTTGAGTCGCTTGCCGAGGCCAAGCAGACGTACAATGCCATCGCGA
>JAADWA010000744.1:0-15845 GCA_023335935.1 Pythium phragmiticola
GCTCAGAGGTGGCGTGGGGACTCTTCGTAGGAGACGGTCTCTTTGTGATTCGCACGATCTCAGCCATGGCGGCCTTGTCACTCTGGAGCCAGCGGCGCGCCCACGGTGTGCCACTTTTCTTGTCCCAGCGAAGCGCGTTCTTGATGGTGAGCAGCACGTGGTGAAGCACGCGGTCGTGCTGCGATTGCAGACACAACACGAGAGACCTGCCACAAAAAGAGAGCGAGAGAAAGAGAGAGAGAGAAGAGAGCACATGTGAGAATATTGTCCAGCCTTGAATGGAAAAGGACTTTTCCCCTTCGTCGTACCTTGTGGCTTCCTCCTTGCGTACTTTCGAGGCGCTACCGCCAAAGAAGATCTCGTTGAGCCGCGCACCAAAGATCTTGAAACACAAAGCCCCGTTATTCTCCTCGTCAGCATTTCCACAAAAGACAGGGGCAGAGACCAGACCTGTGAGAGAAAGATGAGGCACCTCGATCCGGCATCCAGAACTTCGAGCTGGACAATGGCCGAGTGGTTCTCGGCCCGGGGCTGTTCGTCCTCCACGGGACTACTATCCGACTGGGCACAAATGTGCAGCAAAAGGGGACCGCACTCGACCAGCTCTTCAAACTCAAGCGGCGCTGGACTGTTCGCGTCGTCCGTCTTTCGTCGCTCCTCGTAGCGGTGGAAGAGAAGCATGTACAGCACGTCCAGGAGGTGGACAGTGCCGGCATTGTACGTGCCCGAGTGGACCAGGTACTCGAGCCCGGTGTGCACGTGGCGAGCAATGTGGTGTGTGTAGAGAGATCCCATCGTGTTGGTCTTTTTGTGCACTTCCACGATGCTCTTCACCAACGCCGTCGCGCTCAGCGGCAGCGAATGGTAGTTGAGTAGCGTGGGCGAGCTTAGCAGCGCCACAATCGGGCCGACGAGCCCTGGTGCCACCAGCGTCGCGACCATGGTTGCTGGGTCCCGAGACACGAGCCCATGCAGGAGCTCCTGAGCGAACCGCCACACGTTTTCGTTTTGACGCACAGTGGATCCGATCAGCTCGCGAAAGCAGGGCAAGAGATGGTCGTAGACGAAGCGGTCACGCTCGCGCATGGCCGTCGCATTGAGCTCGTAGTCGAGATGGAGCAGGATGAGGTACACCAGCTGCATACAGCGGACTGAGTGGTCGTGCTCGTCATCATCATCATCATCATCTTCGTCGGGTTCCTTGTCGTGTTGGTGGAGCAGTTGGACGGCGACTGTTGGCAAGAGATGCGTAAACAACTCGACTGGTTCCGCCGCAACCAGGGCCTCAGCATCTGACGAGGAGCTCTGGAAAAGCCGAAGCAGCAGTCGCGAGATCACCGCGCCGACGGTGGACCCCATGGCGGCCAGCGTCTCGGATGCAAATGACGTGAGCAGCTTGCTCATGAGTCGAAGAAAGTACCGAAACTCTTTGCCGTCGTTCGCCAAGAAGAACGAACAGAGCTGCGTGCAGCACGTCGGGTTCTTGATGAGCTGTTCGAGCAGCTGAAACGGTTCGGACGCGATAAGCGGCGTGAACGGTTGGCCGGCGCGCCCTTCTTCTCCGAGTTCTTCGCCTTCTTCTTCGTAGGTGATCGCGTGGCTCGACGAAATACACTCGGCACTCATTTTGAGCGTCGTTCGGATGCACGCACGAACCACGTGCTGTCCGCATTGGAGAAAGTACTGATCAAGCGGCGTCAACTGCCGTGCAGAGGCCATGCGTTCAGAGGGGGAATCAGCCGAGTCTTTTGCGGGGCTTGGGAGGTGCTGTGCGCGCAGCATCGCACCAAACGGAGATAGCGACGCCTCAATCTTGTCGACAACTTGGACGCGTACGCACTGCCGCGCAAACGTCAGGCTGTGAAGCATGCCAAAGTGGATCAACAAGATCACCTTTGCACGAAGCAACATCGGCGCTGCGCGATCGTCTTGTGCGTACCGACGTCTGGACTCGTTGGCCGACGGCATTGGTTGTTGGTGCCGTTGGCTCACGTCCTGCGTGTGGGTATTCTCTCCGTCCTCTTCATATCTTGACCGAACGTCCAAAAGCCGCGTGAGCTCCGTCATGTCCACTTGCTTCTCGAGCAGCGCCTGCTTGTGCTTAAAGATGGAAAGGTACGGCTCGTCGTCGTTGGTTTTGCTCATACTCATCTCGAGATAACAGTTGAGCACATTCAAGGACGCGATCGCAAGTTCTGGTGACGTGTGGCCACTGGCGGCACCACGCCACAGCGAGGCAAGCAAACTGGTCTTGGAGACCACCGTCATCAAGCAAAGCCTGGTGCTCGCCGTGGACGAGTCGGTACTTCCAGTAGCAGAAAGACGGAGTCGCCGGAACAGCTGAGCGAGTGCCTGGACGGTGCTTGTCTTCAGCAGCAGCGACTCGTCACCACTGACAGCGGGGAGAGATGCAAGACACCGAACGAGAGCGAGTACGGTTTGTTCCTGCACCAATCCACCTTGGTCACTGTCGTCTACTGACCGTGCGAGAATATTCGTGACTGCGCGAATAGCGTAGTGCTTTGTCGCGAAATCTGTATCCTCCATCGCACGTACGAGAGCAACTGCACCGACGGGAATGAGACTTCCACGCGGCTGGCATGCCAAGTGAAATAGTAGCTCTCCCAGACTTGCCGCCGCGAGCCGTTTTGGATCGAGTTGCTTTGAGTTGTCTTCACTCTTTGTTGGTGGTGCGCTGAGAAAATAGCTCAGTGAGCCCACGAGATTCTGTATGTGCTCTGGAGAAGGCGTAGAGATGAAGGTGCCGAGTCGAAAGAGAACGCCCAGCACGAGCATGATCATTGAGGAGAGACTTTGGCCGCTGAGACCATTCGGCGTCGCGTGGCTGTGGCGCAGCATTTTCACGAGCAGTGTCAGCAGCGAGCTGTTCAAGATGACGTTGGCCAACTTCGGCATGAGGCTGAGTGCAAAGAGATACGCGAGTACATTGGTCTTCTCGGCCGCTGTCAACTCCGTCGACTTGAGACTGATGTAGATGCTCTTGAGGTGGTACTCGAGGTCCTCACCGCTGCATGCAACTAGATTTTCGGGAGAAATAGCTTCAAACTCGAGCTCGTCCGTTCGAACGCATGGCATCTCAATGCGCTCAATGTCACCGCAAAAGGCGATTGGCTTGACCGTGGCATCGGCGGCGACGAAGAGCAGTCGTGATGCCCTGACCAGGGAGGATCTCTGCGCCGACGCGTTTGGCTGAGGACGCATGAGCTGGTCACGTTTTGTCTCCGCCCCGCTCGAAGGCGCTGTTCTAATCCTTGGGATGGGCTGGTGGTCGCCGTGAGGCTGAGTGAGTTTTGTTTCCTCATAATCCCTATTGCTGGCTTGGGGTCCTCTGGTGAGAACCGCTGGTGCCGTGATGGGACGAACAGTCCGGATCCCCACAATCTCGTCAGCCAGTTCGTCTTGACTGTCATTTTCCGACCCGCTCATACTGTCGTCGTCGTCGTTTTGCCTGGACGACGGCTTCCCAACGCCAAGTTCGTCGTGGTCACTGTGATGGTGACTGGGAGTACTTTCATCGGACGTTGTTTCGGTGGCCGTGGATTCGCGGCCACGGAGGGAAAGTGCTTCACAGCGCACAGCTGAACTACCGTCGTGGTCTTCAATGGCAACGGAGTGGCTCTCAGTATGGAGCTCCCGACTATCCCTTTGCAGAAAGAGAGTCAGTGAAATGTGCAACAAGGGAGAGCAATCCGTAAAAAAATTGGTATTACGTGTCCGGTCGCGACGCTTCAAAGAGATCTTGAGCTGGTAGGGAGGCGTCTTCGAGCGGCTCACAACCCGACCAAAACGGATGTACCACGAGTTCGTCCCTATGAGAGGAACGCAGGGTTAGCAACGCGCACTAAAAAAAAAAACACAGAGAAGTGAGTGCGTACCACGTGATCCGTCGATACGGATCTTTCTCCAAAAGCCTCTGTAGCAAGTCGGCAAAGCTCGGGGAGATTGCGTATCCTTCGCGAGGAATCACGAGCGGCTCATTTTGGATCTGCACACGCAGTTGATTCAGTTAGTTCAGAAGCCTCTTGGTCTGAATATCCGTCTGCTATCGTGCGTCTCACGATTCGAGCGAGTTCAGGGAAGAACGTGTGCGTGAACGGAGGCCGGCCAGTGCAGAGCTCGTACAGCACGCAACCCTTGGAAGCATACAAACAAAATGCAAACAACAGGCGACCGTCAGTTCTATGTCTGCTCCCGCAACGCAAAACAAGTTCCCTCACCAACGCCCAGAAGTCCGAGGCAAAGCTGTGGAGCGCCGCTGGCTGGAAGAGCTCGGGGGCCATGTAGTTGGGTGACCCCGAGGCCAACTGATTTGTTTTGTTTTTGACAAAACGTGCAGGTTGCAGGTCAGTGCCGTGGCGATCCAGGCGGCACATGCATCGCCCACGTACCTGCGGCGCTGCCATGCTTTCGGCTGTTGGTATCCGACGCGCGAGTCCAAAGTCTGCCAGCTTGAGCGAGCCGCACTCGTCGATGAGGACATTGGCCGGCTTGAGGTCGCAGTAGAGAATGCTATTCACGTGAAGGAACCGAAGTCCCGAGACAAGCTCCCAGCCGAATGCCTGTGGGACGACAGTGGAGGGTCAGTGCAAAGTTCCACTTTCATTAAGGACGAATGAAAGCACCTTGACGGCCGGCTCGGGCAGGCGCCGGTCTTGCGTGATGAGGTTGAGCAGGTCGCCGCCGATGCAGTACTCGAAAATTAGCCAAATGTGGTTCTGCGACTCGTACCAATTGTAGAACTTGAGCACGTGGCGACTGTCGAGCTTATGGAGAAGCTGGACTTCGTTCAGGATCTGTGCCGACATGGCCACTGGTATCAACCGGATGCACCCACTTCAACTTGGACCCGAAGTTCGGTACCTTTTCCATGCGCGTCTTGGCCGTGGATTTCACGGCCACGTACTCGATACTGCGCTTGCGGCGCGCCTTGTACACGAACGAGTGCGTGCCACGGCCGATCTCGTCATAGATCGTGTAATTCTCCATGGACAATGCCCCTCCTTCCCTCTCTCTCTCTCTCTTTCTCGCGTTGTTGGTGACTTTTGGTCTGGGGATTTTTCGAAAGTTTTCGGTAATCTCTTGTGGTCAACATCACGTTCCAAGATTAGCTTAGTATGGGATGAAGCCAATTCGTAGCTTAGGGTATCAATAATGCGTTGACGACTCACTCTATCCCAAAGCGTCTTCGCTGCGAGAGTTCTTTGAGCACGACGCTGTGAAAGCAGTCTGAGGTGGCGTCGAGTGTTTGCGCGAATGGAGGAAGAGCGTCATATATGGATATATGGATACCCGCACAGTCTATCTTGGGGCTTGCGCCATTATTGCTTGGTGCTGGAATTAGCCTGCCACCCTCCATCAACGGGTCGGGTTTGGGTTATCTTAAGCACAAACGGGTTTCGCTTTCGCCTCTTCGCCTGATCTTTGTCGGCCAACTTCGACCCACCGTCGCTGTGTTCTCGGAGAAACAAGAAACGTTCCGATTCTTTGCAGCACCATACTGAAACCAAGTTCAACTTCTGGATCTGGCGAAGGCTCCAAAACCCAGCCAAAAGAAATCAGTCCGAGTGACCAAAGGTATCGTATCGCCGTGCAGCCAACCCGCACCACCGCGTCGCGACAGCAAGAACTCTTCTGTACGCACAGTCCGCAGGTGAGTGCCTCTCTAGGGTATGATAAGCCGATCGCGCGGTTGCGTCGCTTGGGCGTAAATCCTCCTATCGGGATGGCCGTCGATCTCTCTCGATGCCGCGGGTGGTGGTATGGCGGCGCGGTATCGAGACGTCATGGCACGATTCGAATAGAACCGATGCATGCAGTGATGGTGTTCTCACAGGTGTGTGTGCTCGCCGTACAGTGACCAAAGACACTCTTCTCCACCATGTCGTACGCGTATCTCTTCAAGTACATCATCATCGGCGACACGGGTGAGGCGTCTCATTTGGGGAGGCATTAAGTCTGCGTCACTCTTTTCTGATGTGGGATGTGAGTTGTCCATGTGTGGCAGGCGTCGGCAAGTCGTGTCTGCTGCTCCAGTTCACAGACAAGCGCTTCCAGCCGGTCCACGATCTCACCATCGGCGTCGAGTTTGGCGCGCGCATGATCAACATTGACAACAAGCAGATCAAGCTCCAGATCTGGGACACGGTACGCGTTATCTCAAGAGGATCCGACGGAGTGGGCAGCGAATAGCTGAGGCTGTGTATATATGTGGATGGGGATCTTGTAGGCTGGTCAAGAGTCGTTCCGATCCATCACGCGCTCGTACTATCGCGGCGCGGCCGGCGCACTGCTCGTGTATGACATTACACGACGAGAGACGTTCAACCACTTGACGCGATGGCTCGAAGAGGCGCGCCAGAACTCCAATTCGAACATGGCGATCATGCTCATCGGCAACAAGAGCGACCTGGAGCATCGGTATGTCTCTCTATCGGTGCCATTTCTCGACTCAAATGATCGATGACTAAGTGGGCTTTCTTTTGGATACAGTCGTGCCGTGTCGTTCAAGGAAGGCGAGCAGTTTGCCAAGGAGAATGGTCTCATCTTCCTTGAGACGTCGGCCAAGACGGCCGCGAACGTTGAAGACGTGAGTGCAATCCTCCGTGCCGGCTATGTGTGTGTGAACAGTGCTGATGGATACTTTGTCTCTTTTCTCCAGGCCTTTGTCAAGACGGCGGCCAAGATCTATTCGAACATCCAGTCGGGTGTCTGTGACGTCACCAACGAGGTAGCGTATCGAGACGCATACTGCTTCTAACACGACCATGGTGGACTGACCTGCTCGTTTCTTCTAACAGGCACACGGCATCAAGGTCGGCATGACGGGCTCCCCCGGCCCTGGTGGCTTCGGCAACCCCAATGCCCCTGCGGCCAAGAGCGGTTGCTGTTAACCCAAGATATACGCAAGCAGCACGGGGCCAGCGGATCGCCATCGTGCGTTATAGACTCTCGGTCGACAGGATAAACGTCTTCGCCAGTAGCCTCACCACTGTGACTACTACAAGCTCCACTACCGTATCCTCTCCGATCGTTTGCCGCTTTGCTTATCTCTCCACTTACATTACAATGAATGATGCCCTCTTGGCTTTTTTTTATTGTATCGCTTCGCTCCTTTCCAAGCAGCTCAAGTAGCTGTCACTCGGGCATGTCACTATTCTGAGAATCCTCACTTCGCATCCATCTTGAAGGGCTGGCGGCAGAACAAAAAATGGGTGACCAGCTTCTCCAGGTGATCGCGCCTGATCTGTCTCCCGGAGTGCTCGCGTTCCTGGATATGGACTCTTTGGTGACGATGGAATTGGTCTCCACAGCCACACGCTGTTTGCTGCGCGTTGTGGTCGAAGCACGGTGCAAACGCGCGTGCTTCTCCACCTATCTGTATCCGACTATGGCCACATACACGACCATGTCTGCAGCGCCTCTGGTACGAGAAAGCGCGGAATGCACGTGGACATTGGGGATTACTGACCGTGTGGAATGGTGCTTTGCAGTCGTGGAAGCACCTCTATCTGCGCTTTCGATGGTTACGAGAGATGCAGTGGACGGCGTGCAAAGCCGAAGGCACGTCGTCCTCGTTGCGTTTGCTCAAGACCGATAACCAAGAGTACGTCGCGGATCTCGATGGCCAATTCCTGCTCAGGTCAGTGGATATCTCACTGCCGATATCTAGGTCGTAGTGGGCGGTTGCTAATGGTGAGGCTTTGCGAATACAGGAGTGGTGGCCACTATTGGTTCAGTGTCCTGCAGACGCCACTGACCGACGTCGTCATTTCCAACCACAATATATCACTCGGCGAAGAGTTACAGCAGCCGGTCAACCTCTCCGAAGGTACCAATATCAGCAAACCACTGGCGTTTCTTCGCGCGCCGTTGTCGATCAACGCGGGCAAATGGGAAAAGCTACGCGCCGACGGACCGTCCCCGTGTCCCCGACGCCACCACTCGATGACCTGCTTGAAGAGCGTGACAGCTCCTCTCAGCACTCTCAGTCCTATCGCGATGGAAGAAGACGCGAGCACAATGGTGACCATCCGTCGCGTGCTCTTCTTTGGAGGACAAGCCGAGGGAATACCGTTTGATGCGTTCAACGACATGCACATACTACTAGTTGATGGGAGAAGCAAACCGTACAGGTGGGTGACGCACCCAGCTCCACACAACGCAAGCTGCCTCGATAGCCCGCACCTAATTTGGAACTGCTTTAGCTCGCAGAAAACGTTGGCTCGGTGGGTGCGACCGGACGCGAGCGGCAAGCCACCGCCTCAACGATGTGGACACGACGCCACGCTGCTCTCGAGCGAGCTGCTGCTTATCTCTGGGGGCAGCGACGGCACGTCGCCGTATCCGATGCTCGACATCTTTCTACTCCACATGGAATCCGATGACGGTACGTCCGGATTGCCTTTTCCCCCATTGTCCATCATGCAGGTCTAGCTGGAACGGTCTCGTTGTGGGGGTGTCTATGATAGCGTACGGTCGGTTCCGCTGGTCCACGCCCAGCACGGATTTCTTTCCGCCAGGACGCGCCATGCACAGTGTGAAAAGGTACGCTACGTGTGTGTGCGACTGGAGTATCTGGTGTGGTCACCCCACGAGCTACGTATATTGATCACTGCCTCGTGATGTGCCACCTGCACAGAATCGCCGAGGACGAGGTGCTCATATTCGGAGGGCGACAGGTACGGTAATAATGGGGTTGCGAGCCTGAAAGCTTGTCGTCCTTAACAGCGCCTTGCCGAGTAGATCCGCCAGTCCAATGGCCTCCTCGACGTCCACCGCTTGAAGATTCAGCCTTCCCATGATCGAAACGATGCTCCCTGGCAGGCATGCTGGACGCAGCCTTCTCTCTCAGGCGATGTTCCAGCGCCTCGCCGCGGACACAGCACGATTGCGATCGGTGACAAGCTGCTGCTCATCGGCGGTCAAGATGCAGGCACGGAACAGCTCCATTGCGATGTCCGGGTGCTGGATGTTGCGCGTCTTCAGTGGCACTTCCCACACATGACTGCCGAGTCGCCGCCGTGCCCGCGGCGAGGCTTCAAGACCCAGTACTTTGGCACATCGCTTGTCATCTCGAGTGGATTCGTGCGTAATCCCTTGACAAGCAAAGTGGACCAGCAACTCCCAGACGCAGACGTCCACGCTCTCACGTTTCGATAGAGAGATGGGACGAGGGAACACAGCTTCAATGGACTGCAATTCATCCTATCCACTCAGGCCTATTATTCAACTACGCCCACCCAACTTTGTCGAAGATAATCGTTGGCTTCCGCCAGGATTCTGTCAGCAAAGACAAAACGATCTGCCCGTCAACCAAGGCGCTAGCGCATATCACTACAGGGATTAAATATTCTCGTAGAAAGGGTGGTGTTAAAAAACACCAGGGAAAGGAGAGTTGGCGGATCTGCTCGCTAACAAACAGTCACACCAGACGGGGTTGGATGCCAGTCACAGGCAGCAACTCGCAATTGGCGGCTAGCCGAAAATTTACGAGCGCTCGCCACGGATGCGGCGAGCAAGCTGGATGTCCTTGGGCATGATCGTGACACGCTTGGCGTGGATGGCGCACAAGTTGGTGTCTTCGAAGAGGCCGACAAGGTAGGCCTCGGCGGCCTCCTGGAGAGCGAGGACGGCCGAGCCCTGGAAGCGCAGGTCCGTCTTAAAGTCCTGGGCGATTTCACGCACAAGACGCTGGAACGGGAGCTTGCGGATGAGGAGCTCAGTCGACTTTTGGTAGCGACGGATCTCACGGAGAGCGACCGTACCCGGGCGGTAACGGTGCGGCTTCTTGACGCCGCCCGTGGCCGGCGCGCTCTTACGAGCGGCCTTGGTGGCGAGCTGCTTACGCGGGGCCTTGCCACCGGTCGACTTACGCGCGGTCTGCTTGGTACGAGCCATGGTTGCTTGGAGAGGAGGGGGAGTTGGTGGTTTTCCTTGGGTGGATGCTGAGAGGCAAATTGTAGAATGGGAGTTCCAACGATCCAACCACACAGGCGCCATTTTGGTCCAAACCAAAGACCTAAGGACGTGGGAAGGGACAAGTCGGCTTGGGCGGGAAAAATTTGGAGCCAAAGAGATGGATCCTGAAAACCACTCCGCCAATCATCATCGCAAATTCTTACGTTCCACCAATAAGAAAGCTATCAATTCAATCTAAGCCAATTATACACCTCTATTCAAGCTCTGGTTTCTACGCCAATCATATCGCTGGGTTTGTTACTTTGACGGAATATTTGTACAAGTGACGCGAAGGTCGCGCGTTTTTTGAACTTGGTCCTTTTTCGTTTGGAGGGAAACGCATTGTTGGTGTTGGAAAAGAAAGCGCCAACATCCACCAAACTCATTCTGCAATCTTCACTGCGGCAAACAAGCAACCAACTACCAACTTACCAACTCAACAATGTCCGGACGTGGCAAGGGCGGCAAGGGACTCGGCAAGGGCGGCGCTAAGCGTCACCGCAAGGTACTTCGCGACAACATCCAGGGCATCACCAAGCCCGCCATCCGTCGTCTCGCTCGTCGTGGCGGTGTCAAGCGTATCTCTGGTCTCATTTACGAGGAGACTCGCGGTGTGCTCAAGGTCTTCCTCGAGAATGTCATCCGCGACTCGGTCACCTACACGGAGCACGCGCGCCGCAAGACCGTCACGGCTATGGACGTCGTGTACGCGCTCAAGCGTCAGGGCCGCACGCTCTACGGCTTCGGCGGTTAAGCGCCTCATTTCGCGCTTTCCACGCAACCTCTGTCGATGGTCTCGTCTCCGGCTGTCACCGCTTTCGTTGTTCCCCACTCTCGCGATTGGCTGACTGCTCATTACCGGTCACGTCGCACGCATAAGGTGGTGGACACGGGATGTGTTGCATTCTCTCTGATCGAATCATCGTTCAACTTTTTCCCACTGGTGTTTTTTAACACCACCCTTTTTCTCCGAGAAACCTCCCACACACTTACCTCAAGGCTGAAATGATGAGTTGATATATTGTCGTCACACTGGCGATACAATAAGTGGTTCCGGTCTGGATGGGAACTCTGTCTTCATGGCGTCATGGGATGGTGACGATGTCTCCCATGGGCGGATGAGTGTCTCTTTTTCCATGCTCTGGGGTGCATCAGTTGTTTCTCCGTCACGCGCCGTGCTTCCGTCGCGTGGAAAAAACGTTCTGCTGTTCTTCCATGGAAAAAACCCACGTCGCCTTCACACTTGAACGTTGTATACTTTACCCGTCGGCATCTCTCTTTTCGCGACGCCTCCCCATGTGATGGGACGTGGGCACCATGGGGCTGGGGTCGTGGTGAGCAGTCGCTGGCGGCGCGACGCTTCGCATCGGGCGGAGCGGCCACACAAACGAGCCAGCGCTCCCTCTCGTCGAGAGGATCCCTCCTTCCCGTCCCCCTTCGTTTCCTCCTCATCTTGCTTCTCGTGGGAAGCTTCACTCAGCTGCCCGTCCCCTCCTCCTCCTGCCCCGCCATGCTCGTCGTGCCGACCTCGTCCTCGTCGCTGCGCGAGGCCATTCGGAATCCGCGTCCGACTCGCGCAAGTCTTCCGTCCCGACAAGCCCAGTCGCCACTGACCGCATCGTCGGTCGTGCCCTCGCGTCGTGTGTCGCTCTCGTCGCACTCGCGCGCCGTCGCCGCGTGGGAGGCCGACGCCATCGAGCCGGACGTGTCGTCGCACTCTTCATTCTACGCGTCCGTCCAGGACTCGCTCTCGACCGACGGCGAGTCGAGCGACCACAGCGCGCGCCGTCTGCTCGGCTTTCGTGGACTGGGCCTGCGCGTCTCGCTGCCCAGTCGCCGCCGCAAGACGTTCCAGTACCACGTGCCCGTGCACCTCCTCCAGGCAGCGCCGCCCGCCGCCTCGTCGCGACGCCAGCAGCTCGCTGCGCCACCTCCTCCTGCCGGCGACATGGGTTTCCCGACGTCGCCTCTTCGTCCGACGCGGTGCAAGCAGCCAGCCACCAGCAGCTTTGTCTCGGCCACGCCCAACGGCGCGTCCCCCTGGAGCGACCGTGCCAAGCCCAGCGTCGTGGACCTCGCGGACCACGACGAGTCGTTCGATGTCGCCAGCTCCGAGACGCGGTCGTCGTCGCTGTCGTCGTCGTCGTCGTCCTCGCGCCGCCGCCGCGCGTGGTCGTCGCTCAAGGCCCACGCCAAGCTGCCCCGCATGAAGCGCACGACCAAGGGCATGTATTCCATCTCGTTCTACCCGTGGAAGATGGAGGCCCACGGGTACTACTCGACGCCCGAGGCCGCCGTGGCCTGGGTGCCCGACACGGCGAGCCCGCGCTGCCAGCTCTGTGCCGCGCACTTTACGCTCGCGCGGCGGCGCCACCACTGCCGCCTCTGCGGCAAGCTCGTGTGCAACGAGTGCTCACTGCCGCGCACGTTTCTGCCCATTGCCGAGGACACGCTGCAGCGCGAGGCCCACCGGTCGCTCATCAAGAGCGGCGAGGCGCAGCGCACGTGCGACGCGTGCGCGGCGACGCTCGCGCGAATGGTCGCGCAGCACGACCACCGCGTCAATGCCATTTGCGTCCCACCAGACTCGACTTCTTCTTCTTTCCAGGCTCGTGGTGGCAGTCCGGCCGTCATGCGGCCGTCGTCGGACCGGCAGCTCGCGCCGCGGCCTCGAGGCGTCTCCAGGGCCAGCGTGATTCGTAGTGAAGAGCTTGACCAAGTGCTCCGAGCACGCGCCCAGTCGAGAGCGGCGAACGCCGCGAGCGACCGACCGCGGCAGCACATTATCAGCTCGCTCTGGCTCGAGCAGTGGCTCCAGTTTGTGCAAATGGACTCGAGCGGCAGTATCAGCAGTATCAGCACGAGATCCCGGCCGTCGCGAAGCTCCGTGACGTCGCGAGGCTCGCTCAGCTCACGACGACGATTCAGCTCGCGGTTCGCCGCGGGCCGCCGCCCGGGGCCCATCTCCAACTATGAGCTGCTTGACTTTGTCAATGGCACGCTCGTGCCACGCGAGGGGCTACGCCGCAGCCGTGGCACAGAGGGCACGGGCGAATACCACGTCATCAGCCACGACGTGTGGCAAGTCTTTTTGCGACTGTACGGCGGCGGCCCGTGCATCACGATTGACGGAGATGCGTCGCCGCCGCCAAGCAGCAGCCATCGCATGATCACGACGGCGTTCGAGTGTGGGGACGTTGGCGCGAGCTCGCCTCCACCACACCAGTGGACCATCACGGAGCTGGACCCAGAGGACGCCTGTCGTACGCCAGACACATCCAGCGACCACACATGCAAAGAGAGACCGTCGCGTGTGCAGACGACGCCCATGCCGCCAACTCCACAACCGCTCGCGCTGCGATCGACGCCAGCGGCCGAGACAGGCAAGGTGTCGGCCAAGCGCCCGGCGTCGGCGACCATGATCTCGACGCCAGCTCAGCCGCCGACGTTCGCGCGGTCCACCACGGGCGAGATCAGCAGCGCGAACGATCCGCACCGCCGACGCAAGTCGATGACGTTCATTGGGTACATTAAGAAGTGGCGCCAGGGCGATGGTGGCGACGCGTCTCCGTCCCGTCCGAGCGGCGCCTCGACGACCATCTCGCAGGTCGACGACGACGGTGTCGTGCTGTACGACCCAGCGAAGCTTGTCGAGCCCACCCATGCGATAGAAGAGGACGAGGCCAGCGTTGACTTTGCAGGCAGCCGCGGATCAACGGACCAGCGGGAGACCATTGCGGCCGTGTCGGCGTTTGCCGCAGCCGCCGCGGAGGCGCGTCGCAAGTCGACCATGTCGCTCCTGCGCCACCACACGACGCGAGAACCACCCCACGCAAGCATCGTGACAGCCTGAGAGAGTGATGCTGCGACTGTATATACTACTGCATTACCATAAAAACACGCCCCTCTTTCCTAGAAACTACTCGTCGTCGTTGTGAGCCTCCTCCTCCTCCTCCACGGGGTTCTCTTCCTCCTCTTCCTCAACGTAATCATCCTGGTCTCCTTCGGTCTCGCCCGCCATCCGCAGCGCCCAGTCGCGCGTCCAAAACGGCGACGAGTACGGCGCCTCGAACTTGTCGAGTTGGTCTGGTGGATGGAACCAGTAGTTGAGGGCGAGGTGGCCGTCGGCCGAACCAAACGACTCGACCTCGTGGAACCACGACGCCGGCAGAAACAGCATCTCGCCCACATTGATCTCACAGTAGGCCGCCTTGGCCTCTGTAAACAAGGGAAACTCGGTCAACAGCTCGCGCTTGGTCTCGTCTTGCCTTAGCTTGGCCGTGTCAACACGGCTGAAGTTGATCGGGTCCTTGACCGTCTTGTCGGCGAGCTTACGGTCGTCGGCACTCTCGTCTTCGGTCTCTTCATCCTCCTCTTCCTCGTCCTCCTCTTCATTCTCAAAGTGGAAGGGCCCGTCTTCTCCATCATTTGGCTCGTCTTCATCCAGCGGATCGTCGCGGTCGGCTCGCAGCAGCTTGAGCATGGCCTTGTCCAGACGCTCTTCGGCCTGGGCGAGCCGTTGCTCGGCCCCCGGCTCCCCATTTTCGACCGCCGTCTCGGCGAGCGCGAGTTCCTTTTCGGCCTCGTCTTTCTCCAGCGACGCCAGTGCCGCCGCCTCCGACATGAGGTCGGCGCCGTACGCTGTGGTCTCTTCGCCCTCGTAATTGATGCGCCCATTCGCGTGCACCTTGAGCAGCTTGCCGCGCACGTACATGTTGTCCGTGTCGGCGGGAGAGTACAGTCGGAACCGCTTCTTGCCACGCAGCAAAATGTACAGATTGTCGTGGTAGTCGTGGTGGAGTCCGCTGGACGACCCGTGCTTGTTGTTGCCCATCCAGATATTGATATTCTGCGGCACGAGATGGCCCATAAGATCCGGACGCAGCGGGAAGTCGTCCTGCAGTCGCGCGACAAACGGCGCCATGATCTCGGGACGCCCATCCTCGCTCAGCTCAACGTCCTGCGTCGTCAAGTAGTGCAGATCGTCGCCGTTCTCGATAAGCTCAAGTAGGTCGCGAAACGCCATGTCCACTTCAATGCCGCGGCCAAAGTTCTCAGTTGCATTGCCGCGCTCTTCGACCTTGAGGCGCGCGTCGCCAGCGGTCTCGCGCAAGTACGCATTCGTCCACCGCGCCGGCGCCGCGAAGCTCTCGTCCTGCAAAAAGCCCGTGAGCACGACGGGCGTGCGCGTCGCGACAAAGCGCGTGAAAAACGTCTCGGGTGTGAGCTCCTGGAGGCTCACGCGTTCGATTGCGTAGCCGTCCATGGGCACTTGGAAGCCAGCGTACAGATTCGGTGCCTTGTCATTGGCAGAAGTGTCTTCCGTGCGAGGGCGCTTGGCGAGCGGCGCCTCACTGGGTGGCGCATCGGCGGCGGCACGCGGAACCTTGGAGCTGCTGGTTGTGGTCATCATGGGGTTTTGGCACCACTGGTCCTGTGGTGGGGACCAAATCTGTGATGTGTGACGGGAGAGAGAAAAGAAATGCAACTGGCTGACTGGTCTGGCTGGATGACCATCACTCCTTTCGCAAGAAGATCTGAAATGGGATAATGGAAAATGGAGAATGGATCCGCTCACATGGCAGCGTGTTTCTCTACGACAGCGACTCGCTTCAGTGTCCGACCACCACGCACGACAAAAAAAAAGTCTTGCATTCATGTCATAATCGTCTGTCTAGGGAAAGGAAAACGGGGTGAGGAAGGGCAAGGCGAAAGGGTGCACACCGCACAACCACAGCCACAGAGACGCCGCGCCTGCTTTAGCCAAAGTGGAAACGCTGGCCGCCGCCGTAGCCGCCGTTCCCACCGTGACTGTGACCACCGCCCATGCCACCCATGCCACCCATGCCACCCATGCCACCCATGCC
>JAADWA010000745.1:0-15820 GCA_023335935.1 Pythium phragmiticola
CTTGCGCGTTGAACACCATGACCGTCGACACGGACGTGAGCGCCTCTTCGGCAATGGCAGCAGCGCTCGAGTACTCGTCGGTTTCCATGTTGGTCGACTTGGCCACGGAGCTCACAAAGACCATGATCGCGACGAGAAATACGGGCAGCGTCGCGGCGATGAGCAGACCGACGTTCCAGCCACGCATGATACCGACACTCATGGCCATGATAACTTGCGTCGTGTGCTTGACAAACTGGCCGAGCTTCCGCCCAAGGCCGTCCTGGATCACGACCATCGTACTCCCGATGTCGGACGACAGACTGAACGGGTTGTTGGTGTCGAACCACGCGAGCTCCTGGTACACGAGCGCCTCCATCACGGCTTCGCGCATCACTCGGGTCTGGCGTGCCGCCGAGTGCGTGAGCAGCGCGATACACAGGAACTCGGACACGAGAATCCACCCGGCGATGCCCACGAGCTGCCAGAAGATCGACACGACGCTTTCCATGTCGACGTTGTGCGGAGGGAACTTGGGGTTGCTGAGTGCCGTCACGGCATTGGCGAACACGATGTTGATTACGGGTAAACTGGAGCCCGAGACAAACGCCGCAAACAGTCCAATGGACATGAGGATGTGGTCGGTGCGATCGGCGTGGGCAAACAGTGCCCATTTCTGGCTGCCATGATCAGCGTCCGCCTGCGAAGGCGTCTTTGGGCCGTGCCCATCTTTCTGGCTCGGCGTCTCGAGCAAACTCTGCTTGAGGCTGCGTCGCATGCTCGAGGCGGCTCCTAGCTGATTGCCTGCACCCGGTTTGCTTGTCTGAAAGTGGCGGCTCCCTGGTGCCGAAGGCACACGGCAATTCGATAACTTGCGCCCAGCGGGGCGGTGCCGCATTGGCGGCTGCACGGTGGACATGCGTTCAACCTGCATGACCAGTTCGTCGTCGTCGTTCCACGGGGTTGATTTGCAGCGGACCGTACGAAAATGGCTCTATGGACTGTGCTTTACTGTTGGACGGGTCGGTTGAGAGGCGTACTACAGTGCAGCACGACCACGACGGGCGCAAGTGAGTCCGTGCGTCTGGAAGGCGCTGGGGAAACGAGGGGAAAGGAGAGATGCCGACTATTTACGAAGTAAAACAGGCCTTGCACAGCAGTGTACGCTTGGATGGGAAGTCAAGGGTTCACAATCTTCCAGTGTAGCGGCGTGGCGTTGTGGATGTTGTGATGCTGAGTTAGTGGCTCCGAGGAGACGTACACAGGTGTCTTGTACAAAATCCATACAGGCTCGGTGCCATTGTTGAGTCCTTATGGAAAAAAAGTATCAAGTCAGATTGCGCTGGTAAACCAGTTGCTGTTGAGTGTGGTGATTACAATGCACAGTGGGCTGCATGATCCAAATCTGATAGACAGAGGAGTGACTGAGTGACTCGCCGTGGGTCACCTTGTGGCGGAGACGCTATATCAAATCACGGTGAAACTATTTGTGAGCTCACGTAAATGGTGTACCCAGTGTGTCGAACGTGGCACATATATTATAGTGAAGAAGCGTTTTTTGTGAAGATGGAGAGGAACAGGTTGTTAAGTCGCTCTTTTGCCCCACCGTGATCGTACAGTACTGGAAACTGTACGGACCAAGGAGTTGATTCTTGAGCCAAGAAGGACCCACAGGATTTAGTCTCAGAAGGACCACAGACGAGATTATAATTGGGTTGGGCTAAACCCTACTGTGCAGCCCCAAAGCAGCCGAGGCGAGAAGAAAGAAAGAGTCGTTTCCTTTTTCATATTACTCAGCGCCAAAAGCCGCCGTGGCCGTGGAGAAGAATTGAATTGGATTCGGCCGACCCAATTAAAAAGCAAATAATGGCGGGTAATAATTGTCTCATCCGCCATGCGTTTTGAGAGTTCGGTGGACCATCCACCTAGAGATACGGTGTCAGTTTACCGATTTGGTGCAGACTGGTGGCTCCATCGGCTGAGACTTCCGACGCTCACAACTTGAATGTGTGATACGCTTGCATGCTGAATCTTCAGACTCGAGTCTCGCGCGAGACTCTCGCCTCCGCGAATACATACGAATGCATCGAACGCACGATCAACTAATGTGCAGCTCACGAGCACACGAACGGCATAATGCATGCAGTCATGGCTTCGTTCTACCGATGGATTATTTTTCCACGACCACACCACAGAAAGAATACAAGAGTCCATCGCAAATCCCCGGCAGTGCCAGGGGATTTGTCTTCTCTGCCATTTGCAGAGCTGAACTCGAGCTGTGCGAAGTCGCTGACAGTTTCTACGACATCAAAGAGCTACAAATCCCTGAACCCCGATATTTGAGGCATACAAGCATATTCGCCTGGCCTGGAACGCACGTTCGGGGCTTCTATCCTGGTCATCACTAGTTGTGGTTCACTACGATTCACTATGACAGCTACGCGTTGTTCCAATGGATGGAACATAGGTTCGGGGCTTCTATCCTGGTCATCACTACGGCATCACCCGCGTTGTTCCAATGGATGTGGGACGACCGATACCAGGATGGTCGGGCAATTACACTGATTGAGACTCCTTCCCACTCAATCGCCTGCGGTCGCAGTGCAGGGTGACAACGACATCGTTTAACGAGCGAAAAAAGGGGAAGAATCCGTTACAACAGAAGCGGCTGCGTCTCGCTCAGTCGCACCTGCAGTGATCGGACGCATGGTGCGGAACAAGCTTTGATGCCCCGGCATCAACATTCTCTGATGACGCGTGTGGCGACGGAGCGCATGCAATGCATGCATCCCGGCATCGTACAACTGATTTCCGTTTGGGCTGCCAATCCGTAAGCTGCAGTATTCTGGCTTAGGTGTTGGAACCACGGAACGCTGAGCCCCAGTACCGTGCTCTAGTACCACGGAACAATGTCAGCTTAAGGAGATGTACTGAACAACGCTGCGCGTATTAAACCGTAATATAACCTGCCCTTGACCTCCACCTCCTCAACGCTGCACAGATGCTTGTGCGTTGCGCCATTTAATGGCGCAGCTGCATCATCAGCTGGGCTGCATGGTCAGAACTTGGGGAGAACCAGGTGTCAGCCAGCTCCGCGTGAACGATCTTTCACTATGCAGTACCGACAGAAGAACAAAATTGAATGGACTCGCTTTCGTTGGCTGAATCCCAACAGCTCCACTTGTTGTTTTCACGGATTGCTACATTTTGCTCGCTGTAGAGTGACCCGGCCAAGTGAGAAATCTGATGCAGTAAGTCTTACCGTGACGATGTAATTCCCTGGATCAATGTATCCATGACCGAACGTAGAATGGTACAACATGGATACAATACTGTGCCTTGCACATCTTTTGCCCTCCAAATTAGCGTTCTTAATCTGGGTAAAATTATGCATTAAAGTTACCACGGGGACATTAAAACCTAGCATTGAACAGAGACCTACTTTAATTATCCCTAACTTTGTCTTATTAGAGCCTTCTGACAGTCAACAAACCTGTGTTTGTCCGCGATATTGAGGACAAACTGATGGTTCCTCCTCTAATAGGCGCAGACTCTTACTTATTCGGGCAGCTATGCGTTGCCTTGACCATCTGACCACCTATTTTTGAGCTATAAACCTAGCCCGCCTCTATTAGGGCCCCTTAAACGGGATTTAAAAGGATTTAGATCCTGGATTATGACAAACTTCGTGCAAGGCACAATAATACTGTTTGCTGTATTTACACACTGTAAGGTACAGTTGTAAATACAACAAACAGTACAGTATGCATGTTGTACCACAGGTACGGCCGTAAACTCTTCATCTACTGTACTCTACCACGAGCTTATGCCGATGGGTGATGTAGGAGCCATGACGAACAGTTCGTCCTAGTCTTAGGGACGCTAAGACTCGCGGAACAGCCATGAATGTATTCGTTTAGTGAACTGTATGACCAGAGTATTCGGGACTACAGAAGACGATTTGGACAATACACCATGGACTCTCATTACGCACCTGTTGTCCGGGCTGGATTTGGTGCTGTGGAAACTCCATAGCATCAATTGCTCTCGAATGCTTCGAATATAACATAATGGCTCCAAAAAAACGTTCGGACTCGCGAGGAAACATATTGGATAATGCAACATGGGTAAGACTTCTCGATGATTTCGCTTAGGGCAGCATACGGGAAAGCCCGCCACATATCCAATGGCGCAGAACACCCCGCTAAAGACCTTTACGGGCACTTCTCCCATCTTCGGTGGGTACAGACGATGCCATACCCTCCGCTGCACCCCCGACGCTGGCGGTTTCGTGCATGCAGTATTCGGTCTTCACCTCCCCGACACACCAGCAGCCGTCTGGACACTCCTTCCCGTGCGGACGTGGACCCAGCGGCGGTCTCCGATGCCTGGCGCGCTCTATCCACGGTGTGGCATCTCCAAGTACCCCGTGCCCACCACCTTCGAGCTTGGAACAAGATGAAAGATGCCGCCGCCAATATAGCGACGGACCCACCGCAGTCTGCAGACCCACCTCCCGGTTCTGACATCCAGAGTTTCAGGGTCTTCTACCGTTCCTCGCGAACGACGTCCTCCACTGGAGGACCTCCACCAGTAGACTCCAACTTCAACAACAGACGATGTCGACGCAAGCTGATGACTACTAAGCATACCGAACGAGGTTTTCTTAATAGTGGGCCCTAGAAAACGGGAGCGAGCGGGTGCGAGTCGTGTAGACGTAGCAAATCCGCGCGGTACTTGCGTAGGCGGGCCCAGCGACGAGCTCCCCAGCGAGCGGACCCTTACTGACGACTTGAACGTTGTTGCGAGCATTAGAAGTGCTTCAAATACTGGACTCTGAGGTGCAAATGTTGCTCCTGAGTTGCATGTGCTTTACTAAATACTATACAAACCTCGGTATGCCAGTCGCCATCGAATGCTCGCTTCGGCTCCTGCATCAGTCTTAGAAGATGATGATGTGGTGTATCGGTTGTGTACTATGCATTAAACACCTTGAGCCTTCAACTCGGTCGGGGTCGCGCACAACCCCAACTGGTACCCCTTTTTCACCAAGCTTGTCGAGCTGCAGCGGCGCTGCGCATCAGCGGCTGGCATCACCAATATTGCGCGAACAACAAGATGTCCGACAAGGCAGCGAGCTTGCCTTATGTCTAGCGTCCTAAGGCCACTAAAAAAAAGACAAGGCAGCGAACATTGCGATGAATGCCCAGCGCAGTGTACAAGTTCTTGCGCACGAAACTCGAGTGGAGCAGGAGGCCCTATGACCCTTTCTGGACAACGATGTCGGACCGCGGGCGGAGAGGCTACTATTTTCGGTTGAGACGATCAGGGCGTCCGAGATACATGTGCCAAGCTTCTACGTCGACCAAGGCTCCAGCCAGCGGATTATCCCCGCGGCAGTCGAGCATTGCATAGTTTATACTGCACGTTTCCGGCCAGCGGTGCCCCTGACTGAGGGATTATCGGGTTCTAGTAACTATTACACCACACACACACACAAACCCCCAACTGGCAAACCGCAAGGCTCCAGAGGGAACCTGCTCCCTCTCAGGTCTTTGGGTTGGGAGAAGAAGAGGTATGCGTGCATTCAACCACGGCTGGATGTCGCTGACCAGCCATGGGTACGCTTTGCAGGGCCTTTAGAGGAGCGCGCTGCTGTCAGTCTAAAAAGACTTGCGTGAAGGCAGAGTCACGACAACCATGCCAATGGCAGCAACAGCGGAGGCGCGACGTCCCAACACGGTCGCGTTCAGAATACCGTCTTGTGCGTTCAGACTGGCAGCCACTCCTCCTGGTACATGTTGCTGCAGTGTCCATCGCGTATTCAAGCCAACATACCACCATACACCATGCAGACGACACCACGCAGACGACAGTACGTCGGCACCGAAGGCACTTTTTTACTATACTAGATCTACAGTAAATCGATCAGAGACGCGATCTTGAGCTCTGGGCAGGCATCGTAGAAATCCATCCTCAGCAAGATCCAAAAGTATTCTTCTCAAGGGTCATGCCACCTCGGCATTTTCCATACCCAACAAGCCAATAACGCCGCTGAGCCCAGCGGCACGACGATAGGCTTTGGTGAGCTACTTGTCCACGATCGTACCCACGACAGCCATGCCCACAGCAGCGCGACAGTGTGGAAATTCCACAGGTTCGGGCGATGGAGGGTCGGAGACTGGCTGCCAGCCAATCTGCCGATTGCGCGTGATGTGCATTCGCGACTGGGTACGCCAAAGTGGGTCCGAGGGTCACGAAGCAGTTGTGTAACTCCAGTGCGGATCTATGGATCTGGTTTCCAAAAGGGGAGCTAAGCTGACAAACTCCATGAGTGACTTGGATATTGGTCAAGCCGTGTATAGGACCGGAAAGATACATTAGGTATCGCAACTTGCGATACGGCTGACCATTATCGTCATGGCTTGAGATATTTCGAGGCGCGTCGATCATGGTTCCAGTCAGTATTGGGTTGATGGGTCTCCCTCTCTCTCAGAAAAGAGGAGCAGCGTCCTGACTGTGCGAGTTATTGGATGAACCCCGACGAGTCTGCAGACAGCGATGCACGACAAGACCCGCAGGTTAAAAAAACCAGTCACGCGGTACTTCAACTGGGGAATAATTGTTTGCTGGCTGACTGATACAAGAATCTTGTACAAGTATCTTCGAATACCTCTTGGAACACGATCAAAGTTCATTCCGGCGCAATATCATCTTAAAACGCTATGCCAGACAAGTACCGATCCAACTCACCCAGGGATGACAAATCGTGCTGTGGCCACCACATCCACCCTGGTACCGAAACTTGAAGAGGCGCCAGCTTTGTTCACAGTAACCATTCATCTGGAATCTGTAATATGGAACTCTAATGACCAGACGCATTCGAGTTGCAGAGGAAAATTCACTGAAACCTCCGTTGAACCCTCACAGCGGATCTACTTCCACGGCTACTTCACTCGTGCTGAAGGATTCAGTGTACAACTCGGGGCAGCCGCTTCAAGAGATTGCAAACCCACCTTGGGTCACTACAAACCCAACCGCGACTTCTTATGAGCTTGATGCGTGTGACAGCAAAAATCTCACACTAATAGATGCATCGAGTGCCGCATGCATTCTTGCTCTCAATTTCAGACGATTTCGGACTGTCAGCGTCACAGATTTCTGGATCCGGAGATTGCAGAAGATCTGAAACCATCACCATTGCCAATGCCATCAACTCCAAGGCATCAAAAGTGGGTGGGAATCAAACGGAACAAATCATGAATCATGCGTGGGTGCGTGGGTACGAAACCTTGGGTGCAGTAAATCTCTCAGCGCATTTCTTGACTCAACGGTCGCTCCTCCATGCTCTTCCCAGGGAGAGTGTGATGAACCCAAGGTTTGGCGTTCCCAATGTGTTTGCTTCCTTATTGCCAGCTCGTTTCGGCCAAAGAAGCAGCGGATCCTGACGCTCACTTTCCGATTCACTCCCTCGGACAACCACACCAACAACAACAACAACTTCCCCACCGCCCAGCTCTTTACCAGCAGCTAACCATGAAGCTCGCGGTCATTCTCCTTCCGTTCCTCGCCGCCACCACCACCTACGCCAAGGACTGCACTGACGTCAGCGTCGAAGGTGATGCCACGTTCTGCATCAAGGGCCCCGTTTGCTCGGGCAAGACCCTTGAGGACGGTGGGGATCTCTGCCCCAAGGTCGGAGACGCGGCTGTCAATGCCTGTCGCCCAACGAACCCAAGCTTCAACAAGGCGACGGGCAAGTGTGTCGCGCCGGTGAATGCTGAATGTAGGTTGATCAAGACGGGAGCCTACGGCTGTGTGTGGAACCTTCCCCAGCCTCCGGCTCCGACCCCTGCGGCCACCGCCCCGGCGCCGACTCTGGCTCCGCCCCCTGCCCCGACGCCCGCGGCCACCACTCCTGCGCCCGCTGGCTGCCAAAAAGTGAGCGTCGTCGGTGATGCCACTTTCTGTATCAAGGGTCCGATTTGCTCGGGCACGGACGATGACGACGGAAAGGAGTTCTGTCCGCAGGTCGGTGACACGGCTGTTGACGCGTGCCAACCGACAAACCCGAGCTTCAACAAGGCTACGGGCAAGTGCACGGCCCCGGTGCCGGCTCAGTGCATGCGCCTGCCCACGGGCGCATTCGGCTGTGTGTGGGATCTCTCCAAGCTCCCGGGAACCGTGTCAGTGCAGACCACCACGGCACCTGCCCCCACGAGCAAGGCTCCGACGCCTGCACCAACTACCAAGGGCCCTGGACAGACAACGCCCGCGCCAACCACCAAGGGCCCTGACCAGGTCACCCCCAAGCCAACTGTTGTGCCGACGGTCGCCCCAGGCTGCACCAACGTCACGGTCAAGGGTGACGGCATCTTCTGCATCATGGGTCCCATCTGTGAAGGTACAGTGTTTGATGACGGCAAGGAGAACTGCCCCAAGGTCGGCGACACGGCCATTGGCAAGTGCTTCTCCACGAGCCCGAGCTACAACCCCAAGACCGAGTACTGCACGGCTCCGGTGGACGCGCAGTGCCTCAAGCAGGAGAGCGGCGTGTACCAGTGCGAGTGGCCTTCGTCTAACACGCCCAAGGCTGTGTCATTGAACGCGGCCGTGTCGGGTGGACCGGCTGCCGGAGCGTCCACGGGTATTGTCGTGGGTGTCGTAGCCGCGGTCGCTGCTGTGGGCGTGGCTGTCGTGGGTACGATCATGTACAAGAAGCACGCGATCAAGGCAACTACTCACATGCCCGTGGTCTCACCCGAGTTCCGCCAGGCCTAAGCGTCAGACGGACGATCGGTTTCGCATGGCGTGGCCATTCTTCTGTGCAGATTGTATATTGTATGGGTTGACAGAGGTTCGGACTCACAGCCAGATTGGCTTGGAATATCTCATCGGAATATTAATTTGCAAAGGTCTGAGTCTTCCGTGGCATTCCATTCCAACTTGAAGTTTGCCAAAGCACTGGATGCAACCATCCACGCGGGCGTGGAGGGGTCATAATCACTCCGCCGCTTTAACGACAATTGGCAGCCGTTGAAGAGCACACAATGATGGGCTTAAGATTCAACCGTCGCTTCGTGGGATTCGGAGATCATTGGCAACGCTTCCTAGAGTCGAAGGGCCAAGAAAAATAGAGCATGAGTGCCGCAGCCGCCTCCCTTCGGGCGCTGATGGAAATCTGGACACAGATACTCCTGCGATGAAGTAGTACTACGTAGTAGTGGATTGCGTGGCTGCAAGCGCGTTGTCGTCATCCTAAATCGATGTAGCATGTGATATGTTTGTTCCCTACACATCCAGTCTTTTGAAGGGCCACTACTTTGGAGGAGTGACCTTTCAACAAGGAAATTCACACCAAGTAGCCCCTCTAATTGACCTGCTCAGAATACGAATCGCGGCAAATAATTCGACACTGAAAGCCATTGTCGTCACTGGTACAGAATCTCGATTGCGTTCGTCTATCTTCGCCATCCTCAATAACGGGAGCTTACAGGCAGATTCCTCTCTCAACTTCGACGAGCGTCTAGTTAATCCTCTTTTTACGTTATCTTCATCAATTATTCCGTGTGCATTGTTGCAGTTTTATTATTTTCTCACACCTGTGAGGTGGTTTTGGACGTGCAGAAATCGCGCGTGTATTTGATCCGTCGGCAATGATTCCTGTGATTGCGGCCGTCCTGAAGAAAAAGGGATCGGGTCGCCTTCACCTCCATACGCCTCTGTGCCAATACACTCGAGCTGAGCTGTGCACAGCACAGCCGCCTTGCTCTCAGTGATTGCGGAGTGAGAATCCCACGACTGGAAATGCAACAGCCATCGCCACGGCGTGTGACACCGAGCGCTTACAGGTAACACGCTGAGGCCAGCGCTGAGCATCTTGAATGACACGAGCAAGTGGGTTCGGAATTCCGAAGCAGTCACGTAATACACCTCTATACATGCATATTCTTGAGACAACCTTGCTATCCACAAGCCTATTTTGCTTTCCCGCTAACTGTTTAAGTGCATACTGACCCGGCTATGGAGAGGAAGAAGATGCTCTCTTCAAGAGACACTAGTCTCCCCACGGTGCTGTACAGTACTTCCATCCTGCATCTCTCTCCATGTGTGCTCCATCGACCAACAGCCTGCCCACGACTGCCTTACATTTCTCTTCTCAGACCGCTCATTCTAAAACTTGCTCGCCTCTTAACAAGTCCAGCTCTCTACACCTACATATCAACCCGTCCACCAACCATGAAACTCATTGCTGTTCTTCTCGTTGCCACCGTCGCTCTCTCGTCTGGCCAAAGCTGCCAGAAGGTCAGCGTCGTCGGTGACAGCACGTACTGCATCACGGGCCCCGTGTGCTCGGGCACACCCAGCAACAAGGGCGGCGACAAGTGCCCGCAAGTCGGCGATACGGCTGTCTCGGACTGCTTCCCGACCAACCCGGCGTTCAACAAGGCAACGGGCAAATGCACGGCGCCCGTTCCAGCGGACTGTATGCCGTTGCCTAGCGGCGCGTGGGGCTGCGTGTGGGACCTGTCCAAGCTGCCGGGTGGTGGCGGCCAGACTCAAACGCCAACCACTGTCACACCAGTCCAGAACCCAGGTCAACAAACGCCGACGCCGGCCACGCCCGAGCCGACCAAGGGCAAGGACTGCACCGAGGTGACTGTGGTCGGTGACGGTGCATTCTGCATTAAGGGCCCAGTGTGTGGCGGTCTCGCGGCCAACAAGGGTGGCGATCAGTGCCCGCAAGTGGGCGACGTCGCGTTTGCGGCCTGCGGTCCCTTCAACCCGAGCTATAACAAGGAGACAGCCAAGTGCGTCGCGCCGGTGCCAGCCAACTGCATCCCAACCAACGATGTGTGGGCGTGCAACTGGGACTTCACCAAGCTGGCCAAGGCGTAAAGCGAGAGGCTAAAGGCACGCTTCACGGTCCATGGCCGGATGCAGCGTGACGGACAATACTGCTCGGAGATGTTGCTTTCATTTCGCCTCTCACAGAGCTTTTAATTCAAATCTATGATCGCATTTCCGCACCCTCACATTGGCCTTCTGCGCGGCAAATAATGAATGAATATCAGTAGCGCTGGCGGTCTTCCATCTCGTCCAGATCGGTCACGGTACAAACAGTTTTAAGAAGATACCTTCGAGCGGAGCCCAAGAGGGGAGGCCTTCAATCGAGAGGCAGGGATCGGCGCGAAGCCATCCGGGAAGGAATGCGGATGAAGTTCCATCTGAACGCACCCCCTTGCAGGCAGCGATTATGCTCACGTCAAGAGTGTCCAACGATTGCGACACGTGAAGATGCCTGCACTGTATCGTACGCTTCGTCCGTGGGTGGGATGTGCGGCTGACCACGCGAAGAGGAGAATACGATCGAACAAATCTCAGAAAGCGAACTTTGCATCATGAACGACATCCTGTGCTCAGTGTGGATGGATAGGGTTTGCATTGCACTGCAACACCCATCTGTACCAGACCGAGACAGCATAGCAGCAAATCAAGCCTACGTACTTCTCATAGGACAACATTATTTACGTATCCAGCAGCAGCGCTTGGGCGCAACCTGGAGGCACATAACAGATATGATATCTGGCATGGTATTAATATCCAGAACGCCAAGACAATACCATTAGGTTTCCAACTTGAGCCGCACACGACCTCGCCCGCCATGGCAGCCGAGCGGCTCCGATGATGGTTTTTTGCCTGGGACTGTCTCAGTTCAGCTCGCGGTTAAGTACGTATACGAGTCTTCTCTAAGTACGATCTGTTGCTCAAATGATGGGGGACACTGACGCCGCCCGCGACATCCCAGAGAGCTCTCCAGCGCGCAAGAAGCCTCGCACGACTGCAGAACCGGCCCCGGCACGATCGCTTGATCCACTACAGTCCATTGGACTGTTTCAGCGCCGCGGTTATGTCGTCATTCCGTCGTTCTTGACCGCAGAGGAACTCGCTTTCCTCCACGACGAGAGCACGCAGCTCTTCGCAGCACTGGATAAGGACGCTGCCGTCGCCACTCAAATGCTGATCGACAGCGTACGACAGTCTCCCACTCTCTCTATCATTCCGTTTATATGCAAACTGGCACTTAGAAACCGATGGATCACAGGGATGTGTGCTCGACACCATGGCCGACTGTCCAGTACGTCCTAGTGCCACGACACTCTTCTGGTATATATGGGCTCACGCCTCGTTCTGTACAGATGCAAGAGGCGTCTCCAGCGCGTGTGGACAAGCGTGCGTACCTAGAGGCACGCGCTCATCAAGTCGGGCGGCTCGGCGGTGCTCTCGCTACCACCCACGACGGCACCCAAACACTCGACTTGCTTCTCTTTGAACGGCTCCCACGTCTCGCCCAGCAGCTCGTGGACGTTGATCCCACAGAGCCAGTATACTTCTTTAACGAACACTACGTGGTCAAGCCACCGCGGACCAACGTCGAGTTTCGCTGGCACCGCGACGATGACGAGCAGCTCGCCATGTGCGTCCACCGCGACACGATCCCGCCGTACGTGTCAGCGTGGTGCGCGCTCGACGACGTCACGCTCGAGAACGGTCCGCTTCAGTTTGTGCCTTTGGATACGGGTACATCCCTGTCACTCGACCCGACGATCCAAGAACTGCGAGACGCTGCCAGTGAGCCGCTCGTCGTAACTGCGGGCACGGCCGTGATGTTTTTGTCCAACGTGTGGCACTTCTCCTCGAGCAATCGATCAGCGGCTACGCGACGGGCGTTCTACGCACAGTACAGTGCCACGCCGATCACAGCGACGCCTCGAAAAGAAGACGCGCCGTTAAGCTTTGCAGTTCCGTGCCAGTTTTAAGACCTGATCGTCACGAGTATGTTCGCCAGCCCGTGGGTGTCGTGAACGAGCAGTGTCTGGTGTCCAAGTCACGCGTACGGTTGCGGAGGGATGCTTCGAGTGAATACGCGATCAAGAGAATCCCACCAAACATCGCAGTGTACGGGGGAGTGGCGGGTCGCTGAGCCGCACAGTATGACTACGAGTCGATGCAGAGCAGCAGTAGTCAGAGTGCAGCAAAGGGGGGGCACGCATCGTGGCATCGGAAGGAGCCGAATCTGAAATCGAAGTTGGCGAGACTTGCACATACCTTAAGATGCCCAATGGGCAAACGCAAAGGGGTGATCCATCTAACGCAGACTGGTAACTGCGCCACCAGACTCTACAACTAAACAGAAAGTGAGCATCCGCAGTGACGACGTAAAGAATGAGCATATTCCGGATGCTCAGTCGCGACTGCAAGTGTCAGCATGGGTCCGTTCTCAGAGGCTGCGTCAATCCTGACTCAGGATTACTCCCACTGCACTCCTGAGTTTGCATGATGCTGACCCCAGCGAACAATGTGACATGCACCAAGTAACTGAAGCTTTTCTGATATCCCGGCACTGGACTCCCGCATGTTCGAGTGTGTTATTGTCGCTCAACACAATTTTTGGAGGGGGCAAATGGAGGGGCCTGCCGCCACGACAACCAGCGCCAAACTGAGTCGGTAGACTTGCCGCTGAGCGATCCAACGCCTTGCCTTTACGTGCCGTGCCGTATACGGGCACTGGTCATCGTACCACACTTCCGTTTCTAAACTTACCGGTAGTTAAAACGCGCGGTCTGGTGTACTTGCAGTTGAAGTTGGAGTCTATTCAGCAGACGTACACCCTCTATTTGAAGCACTTCAGATCAGAGACTCTGGGGGTTGCACCTATTTAGCTGGATTGATGAATAGACTCGTCGGCATGAGTCAGCTCGCAGGGGAGCTCTTTAGCGGGCCCACTTCTACAAATTCCACGCGGCCTTGCTTCAGGGGCACCCCGCGGTTATGCTGCGTCTATGCGAACCGCACCCGTTCGCTTTCGGAGGAATAAGCAGACACTATTTTTAAATATTGTGCTTTAAAAAAGCAACCAAAGGTCACTTTCCCACTTTAGTCTGCAGCCACGCCACAGACAATGGAGGATGGCATCCAAGAACCTCCACCACCAATAAGGAAGCCAGTGTCCCTTTTTAATTAAGCGTTTGTACCTGACTGACTGTATTTCTCGGTTCTATGGCATCGCAGTCATCGCAGCAGCATGGACGCTCTAATGACTCGGCACGGTCGAGCGCATAAATCGATGAGACGATCGCTATGCTTTGCGTTCGACCCAACGACTGAGAGTACGACGCCTCAGTCGACTGGAGGCGTCGTGCTTTCAGTCGTTGGGTCGAACGCAAGTCTGGCTTCAAGGTACTACGTAGTATCTTCTGTTTGCGACAGAATAGCGTGAGTCGACAAATGGTATGGGACTCAGCGTTTCTGAACACTTGTTGAGTTTTATATTATTATATAACCTTTCTTCTAGATAATATAGATTCTTCAATACATTGCTGTTCAACGATCACTTGTCATTTCAAAACGAATACACTGTCAATATCGATATCGCTTCGTTGCTTTGAGTTGCGCTCTAAATGCTGCACGATCATCCTCAAGTTCCAGTTTACAGTCATCATCATCGTCAGACGTGGTGAAGGATGACTCCACATACAATGTTCAAGTATCTACTGTGTGTATACCGAACCAGATGGAATCTCCATCGGACTGCAACGCCGGAACAGGAAATCAAGAGACGGTCCACGATACGCCTGGAATTTTGCTGGAATGCCTATGTTCGGCAAACAGATGGGCGAACCTTGGTCTCCCATTGTGAGACCACAGAAGGTTGGAAGGCTCTGGAGCCTTCCAACCTTCTGTCGCAGAAACCGTACGTAGGCTTTCGTCCTATCCGTCACTGTACATTTTGTGTGGCAGAAGCGCTGTGCCGGTCACCCATCTAGTGGCAAGACCCTTGCGTGTCATTCAACGGCGCTCGACTGCGATGGAACTGGGAAGCATGTCCACGGCGGAACGGCCTATACGCCACCGTGCCCCAGGTCGGAAGTTATCCAATTGCCGCGGGCCGGCCCCGCTCAGAGGCCGCACTAACCAACCAGGTGCCGACCGCCCACTCACTGCCGCATCGAGCATGCGGCGCAGCCTCAAGCAGAGTTTGCTCGAGACGCCGAGCCAGAAAACCCGGCAGGGCGCGCAGACGCCATCGCAGCCCGACGCGGATCATGGCAGTCAGAAATGGGCGCTGGTTGCCTACGCCGATCGCACCGACTACATCCTCATGTCCGTTGGACTGTTCGCGGCGTTTGTGTCTGGCTGCAGTTTGCCCGTGGCCAACATTGTGTTTGCCAATGCCGTGTCGGCACTCAACAACACCAAGTTCCCACCCCACAACATCGACGTCAACAGTATCGTGTCTATTTTCTGGCAGTTCGCCGGCATTGCCGCGTGGATTTCAGTGTCCGAGTTCCTGTGTATCGCGCTGCTCACGCACTCGGCGGCACGCCAGACCCGAGTGATGCGTGAAGCCGTGATGGAGGCGATCGTGTACCAGGAGCTCGCGTGGTTCGACACCAACAACCCGTTCAGTCTGTCGTCCGATATTGGGAGTACGATGGTCGTGATCCAGGACGGCCTTGGGCGGAAGCTCGGCCAGTTTGTCAAGCACACGACGCAAGTTCTCACGGCCATGACTGTCGGCATCATGCAGGGCTGGAACGTCGGTCTGCTCATCGCCGCGACGCTGCCCGTATTTCTCATCGCGATCGTGGTCTTTGTGAACTCCGTGGCCAAGTCGACCAACATGGAAACCGACGAGTACTCGAGCGCTGCTGCCATTGCCGAAGAGGCGCTCACGTCCGTGTCGACGGTCATGGTGTTCAACGCGCAAGATTCCGTGCTCGGTCGTTTCAAGCGGTTCCTGTATTCGGGTGAAGACGTGTATCTCAAGCTCTCCCGC